>JAFIDM010133090.1:0-12700 GCA_023159025.1 Thereuonema tuberculata
TTTATTTTTTGTAAGCTTACTTCTCTAAAGCTTTTTGAGTTAACTGAAGAATATTGTTTTTTGTGGTATTTTGTCTTATTGTCTCATTTCATTTAAAAGGAGGGAATATTCAAATTAATTTTTACAGTTCCTGTTTTGGTTTAGCTACAGATTAGAAAGGCTGTTAATTTCAAGAGGTTTTTTATTATTGTTTACAGAAATCCAAATTTAGTTGCTTTTTACTGTAATCTTGTACAAATAATGTTTACAATGATGGAATAATTTTTAATTTTAATTAAGTTAAGTTACTAGAAAGTAGGTGGCGTTAATTGGAACAGGTGTTCCTAATAACGCCAGTTTGCAAAGTTTTCTTATTTGAGTTCTCATACTTCTCCAGTAAAAATTATCATACGTTTCATTATAGTATGCTTCAAACAGAAGATTAAACTTTCTTGGTCGTAATTTTCGTTTTTCGATACACCTTATTTCCAGACTTACAATAATTTAAATGTTAAGGTAGCGTTATTTGGGCAGGATACTTTATTAATTCTGTGATATTCACGATGATTCTTACTTTACCTGAACTTAGTTTATTTACAATTAAAAAATTATATATTGCACCACTCTGTCTTTCAGTTCTTTTTGATCTGCATAATATTTCAAAATGGGCTTTAGAATACAAACTGATAATAAATCAGAAGTAAATAGTTTAGCCGCTTTCTGTAGTCCTATCGTTTTTTCCCTGACTGGAATAGCTATCTCCTTCATCTTGATCTTATCCCAAGTCTTTCTTTTATGGATGGTTTTGGACCTACGTAATGGCATTTGTAATAATTATAAAAATGCCTTTTTAAAACGTGCATGTAATATGGAAATCGGGTCCAAATTATTAGCATCTAGGAGTTCTATAATACAAACACTGCCATCTTGAAAAAGTCTACGCCAAAATGAAAAGGACTAAATATGTATAAACACGTAGAAATGCTAGACAACAACATACAGGTAAAGCTCCTGGCTACAGAAATTCTCTATCATTTATAAACAATCACCACCAAACGAAGTTTTAAACACTTTCAAATGGTTGAAAATAGAAGGAAAACAATCACGCTTCGTGATCAACCGTCATTACACAAGTACGTCTACATCATTTCTACAGCCTCTTACGGTGATCTGAAAAACAATTTCTAGCTATTACTACCAGAGTGCAGCTAAAGGCTCTTCAGATATTAAGGAGTTCCATATTATCAGCAGGTTCCATATTACCACCATCTTCTATACTCTTCAGAAAAATCTTATTAACTAACTAGTCGGCTACCCGTCGCTTCGCTCCGGAAGCCTCCGCATATGTAACGGAAAACAAATTTTTATTTATTAAAAACACACACACACACAAATTACATCAAGTAAACTAAAACTAAAATTTTTTAAAAGTTTTTTTAAATTTAATTTCTGATGTTTATATTCTGCCAATCCACGACTGTTTTTAGAACCAACGTGTGAATCATATATCTATGATATATTTTTATTTTTTATGAAGATGAGAATGTAGTCCTCGTGATCTAATGGCTAAGACGTCTAACTTCGGAGCAGATGGTTGCATGTTCGATTACCGTAGTGAATTTGTAGAAATTATTTCTATTTTCACAAATTATAACAATTGCACCAGACAGACAGAGAAATAAAAGCATTTAGTAATATAGATATACTTTTCAGTGGTTTTTGAGTTACAAAGAACATTGGTTTTTAAGGTACAAATAGTGATTTTTCAGTATTCTATCTTATAGAAATAGTGCTTCTTTCTTTCTTGAATCTCTTTTCTTAATTACAACCATTACACGTGTGCAAATTGATTGATATAGATATTTGAAGAAGAGATATTGCAATGGCTGATTAACGCAAACATTTTTTAAAAACAGCGGTTGATAATACAAAGAAGAAGAAAAAAAAATTTGGCGGACATTATCTGGCGTTGACTTTGGTTTCTCGTAGCTTGGTGGAATGCGGTCATAAATCAATCAAGATAATACTGTTGAACTCTCCTTTCTAGCGCTGTTTATAAAGTATACAGAGACGTCTCCATTATATATAAAACATATGAAGCGGTGATAAATTATTGATGATTTTGAATCCGGCCATCCGGCACAAAAACTTCTCTGCTGCCATGTGCTGAAAGTTATTTTTTTCGTTGCCTAGCAACGCAAAAAATCATCCGCCAGGAGTCATCCGCCACAAACCACAAAACAAAAGCGCTTCTTCTAAAAAATTATCAAAAATAAAAAAAAAATAAAAAAGCGCTGTGGGGCTGCCATTCTAAACTTTCAATAATAATGGTCTGAAATTGAATTTGCGGGCGGAGAAAAAAAAAAGAAAGCAATTAAAGCTAAATCTATACTAATATAATATATAAGTCTAAGTCTATATAAAAAAAAATATATAAGCTAATAAATGTAAAAGAGCAACAAAAAAAAATCAGTTATTGAGTAGGTGAAGGATAAAGTTTTTTACGTTTAAACGTTCTGTTTTTAGTTTTAACTAAAACCACTCTGACTACATTATCCTTGCCCGGAAAAACCTCTTGAATAATACCAACCGGCCAATGAAGGGGGGGGGGGGGTAAATCATTTTGATCTACAAGTACAACCGTTCCAACCCTTACTGGATTTTCTGGGGTACACCATTTTTGCCTAACTTGCAACATATGTAAATATTCAATTCTCCATTTTTTCCAATAAGACTGAACTAAACTGACAAGTAACTTTTTGCGGTTAACTAGATTACAGGAATCATCAGGTAAATCAGTGCGGGTAAGTATTGAAGAAGAGTAGACATGAGAAAATGAGCTGGAGTTATAACTTCCGGATGTGGATCAGAACTTAATAGACAGAGAGGTCGTGAATTTAAAAGCCACTCAATCTTTTTTCCAGTTTTGATCTTGTCACCTGTTCTGAAAATTATAGAAACTGTGGCCGGATATTCATTTTGAAGTCCTTCCACAAACTGTTCTGTTAATCTTTTAATAGAGGCATTACTTTCAGCATTTGTTGCAATGGTTGGAATAATATGACTTTCAATTTTATTCAGGCAGTTATAGATAGCAACTTCTTTACTAACAAACTCCCGCATTGGTCTTAAAATTAAAAACTGCTTGTCACAGCTGTAAGAAAACCCTGACAGAGAATATATTTTTCATGCACATTGAACAAGCACAGTTAACATTTCCTCATATGACAATAATTGCGTTCCTATTAATCGATATACATGAGTCTTAACACTTTTAATGTTCGATTCCCATATTCCCCCAAAATGTGGAGCATGAGGTGGAAATCATCTTCCATGTAATACGATAATTAGTTAAATCTTTATGAAGAGCCATTCGATAATCACTTGAAAGTAAAAACTTGTACAAATCATCAAGTTGAGCCTTAGCACAAATAAAATTAGTTCCATTATCTGAATAAATATAAGAGACTGGACCACGGCGAGAAATGAAACGCTTAAAGGCTGCCAAAAACGAATCAGAAGTCAAGTCTGAAACAAGTTCAAGATGAATTGCTTTTGTGCAAAGACAGATGAATAAACAAAGATAAGATAAATAAACAAAGATGAATAAACAAAGATAAGCTTTTTGCGAGTGATGACCTCTTCGACGAGAAAGAGTGATTTGAAGGGGACCTGCATAATCTACACCAGTGTGTACGAAAGCTTTGGTCTCACAAACTAGATAAGATGGTAAATCAGCCATTTTCGGCGTAGGATGAGTAGGTGATAGTCGAAAGCAAAAATTACACATATGAACTCTTTTACGGATTATAGATCTGGCAGAAAGTATCCAAAAACGTTGTCGAATAAGAGACATAAGCAAACTCGCTCCAGTATGGCAATTTGTCTGATGAAAGTGGTCAATAAGAATATCTACAACATGATATTGTTTGGGAAGTAATGCAGGATGTTGACATTCAAAGGGGAGATCAGATCTAGACAGTCTTCCTTCAATACGTAATATGCCTTCTTCATCAATAAAGGGACTAAGACGTCGAAATGCTCTTGAAGGCAATCTGGATTGTCTTAGAAGGTGTAATAAATCAGCAAAATGCACAGATTGTAGTGATGATATAATGACCTTTTCAGAGGCAATCAAATCTGAAGTTGAGATCCTATTAGAACATGGAAGTTTTTTCATAAAACGCAGTACATAAACTACGATGCGGAGAAGTTTATTCCAAGATGATATGCGTTGGCTAAGAGAATATATAATTGACTGTTCAGACAAACAAGTTGCGGTTAATGTACAAGCTTTTTAATTCAGGAATTTGTTATTACGATTCATTTGAGAATGGCTTAATAGGCCATTCTGAGGGTCGTTTCTGAAGCCAAGAAGGACCTTTCCACCAAAGTTCATTAGATATTAATTGAGAAGGTAATAATCCTCTTGAAAGATAATCACTAGAATTCTCTATACCAGATATATGATAAAAGTTAAATGGATTAATGTTTTCATTGTGCGATGCGATTACTCACAAAAATTGACCAGCGGTGCGGAGAGGAATGTATCCATGAAAGAGCAATGATGGAGTCAGAAAAGGCATATATACCTTCAATAGGAATACGAGAATGATAAGAATCATAAGCAACCTTGAGCAATTTAGATAATAAAACAGCTGCACAAAGCTCCAGGCGAGCAAGAGTAACAATTTTCACTGAAGAAACCTTAGACTTGGAACACAAAAGTCGAACAGTGATATTACCAATGGAATCAGTAACATGCAAATAAATAACACAACCATAAGCACTCAGACTAGCATCACAAAAGGCTATTAGATTCACCCGACAATTACCGAGTACATCAATATGACGAGGAATCACTAAGCTCGAAAGTAATGATAATTCTTGAATGAGCAATTTGAAACGCTTAATGATTGAATCAGGCGGATTCCCAATTTACTTTACTATACCAAAGCTCTTTGATTAGCAACTTCGCATAAAGAATCACAGGAGCTACTAAACCCAACACATCAAACAGACGTGCAATAAGGGATAAAATCTGGCGTTTTGTGCATTTGTCTTGGGTTTAAGCAGTTGTTATCTGAAATGTATCTTCTACTGGCAACCAACAAAGACCTAAGACCTTTAAGTTAGACTTACTGTCTAATAAGTTCACTGACAGAGCGATGCGACAGAGGTAGAGCGGCAAGTACTGCAGCTAAGTTACTGGTCCACTTAACAAGATTATAGCATCCAGATTTAAATAAATCTATCAACTCTCGAGCAATTCGAACTGCTTGATCCTCAGAAGCGATCGAAGTGACCAAATCATCCATATATAACTCAGATTCAACTATCTTTGCAGCATCTGAAAACGATGACCTTCGTCAGAGGCTAATTGACGCACTGTGCGCATAGCGATGTAAGGGCTAGATCTCAATCCGAAGGGAAGGCGATTTAACTGAAAACTGCGTATATCCTCCTCCTTATTGAAACGAAATAGCATTTTTAAAAATTTGCGGTGCGGTTCATTTACAGCAGTTTGTAAAAACATTTGCTTAAGGTCTGCGGTTAATGCAACAGGATATAAGCGGAAGTTAATTAATAATTTAAACAAATCAGTCTGTAAATTCGGACCAATGTACAAAATATCATTAAGTGATATTCCTGTATGCGTTTTAGCACTTGCGTCTAATACTACACGTAACTTGGAGGTTGACCTTATCTTCACGGATAACTGCTGATGCGGAATAAAATAACCTTCATCATTATTTTGAGTAGCGGGCACTTCTGAAAGGTAACCATTTGATATATATTCATTTATTACTCCATTGTACCCTTCACGAAGTGAAGGATCTTGCTTGCTTTACGCTCGAGTGCGATTAAACGTCTTTGAGCAACAGCACGAGAGTTATCTAATTCGGCAGGATTTTTCGAAAAAGGGAAGTTAACAGAATATCTTCCGTCTTTATCTCGAGTAACAGAAGCAGTATATAGATTTTCACATTCTATCTCTTCAGGACTGAAACAACGAAAACGAGGAACTTCTTCTAACTCCCAAAACTTATGTAAGGCATCATTAAGATCAATACTAGCCGTTGTAAAAAATGAAGCAGTAGAAGGTTGTACTATTCCATTAAAGTGTCGTCATAAGATGTGGGTATATCGCCCAAAAGAACATATCCAAAAGCGGTTTGAAGAGCAGGAGGTGCGGATGAACCGGAATCAACACGATTACCTATATATATATATGTATAAGGGAACAACTGAGCTCCTACCACAATGTCAATAGCTCCGGGAACATTCCATGTGAGGTCTGCTAGCGGCAGATTACTATGATAAGACATGTTACTACAATTCACATAACGAGCTGGTAAATTATCGGTAATTGCATCAACTACCAGAGTGTGTATATAATATTTATGCGGAGATACACGAGATTCAAGTGTCAAATAAGTAAAACCATGAATAGGTCTCGATAACAATCCTACTCCCTTTATGAATGAATTATTCAAAGGAGTGATAGGTAGATTTAACACCTTACAACAATCCACAGTAATTAAATTATTCTGAGAACCATTATCAATTAAACATCTAACCAATTTCCGGTTACCATTATCACCTTGGGCGTACACTTGAGCAGTTGAGAGTAATATAGTAAAACCTGGTTTTGTCTTTTCAGACAAAGAAATTGTAGTAGCAGAAGGTATGAGTGATACTGGTTCGACCTGAGGTTTATTTAGTCGGAATTGAAGAATCTGTTGAGGTCACAACTGATGGTAAAACAGTGGCTGCACTATTTGTCTTGCGAGAACCATCCTTATATTCTGCTGACCATTGACCATTCAAGAAATGTAAAAGAGTATGATGTCTCTTACCACAAGTTTGACAAGAACGACGTGACTTACAAAATGAAGTTAGATGGGAAAGGCTTAGACAATTTGATTTGACAAATTCATATCTACTTTGCGGAGAATCCAGCTGTTTAAATTGTGGGCATTGATAAAGTTGAATATGATCATTTTTACCACATAACTTACATGAAGAAGTGCCACTACTCCGTGGTGATTGTGTAACACCATTGGAAACAAATGTTTTCGAAGTAGTACGAGAATTACGTCCCAAAGAAGTAGAAGAAACAGCAGATCGCTGAGTGGATACTTGGGATGTCATTGCATTCGTAGCACTGCTCAATCGCTGCAAGATTCTTACTTGATCTTGAATAAATTCAATGAATGCTTGACATGTAGGAATCTCTTCAATGCGTACTGACAATTCAAAGCTTTGTACAGTCTGGGCATCTACTTTTTTTAATGCAGTATGTAGCAAAATAAAGTCTGTGAGATCCTTTATCCCTAATTGCTTTAAAGCAGCAATAGAAGCAGAGTATTTCTCCACAAAAAAATTCAAGCTATCAGCTGTGTGAGTACAATTCTTCAACTCAAAAATATTATTCAAATAATGTGCACCTAAAGTACGTTTATCTTGATACTTCTTTACTAAACTATCCCATAAAATGTTGTAGGTATCACCAGTGCGAACAATTCCTGCTACTATCTTCAAAGCATTATTAGTTAATTTACCCATCAAATACTGAACACGCTGAGAGTCGGAGAGTTGTGGGTTTGTATGGATATTAGCTTTAAATGACTCATAAAAAATTGGCCAGTTATCAGTGTTCCCGTCAAAGGATGGAATATCGATTGTAGGTAAATTTCACCATATGCTTATTAAAAGATGTACTTTGTGATGCTTGGCCGGAAATAGTCCTAATGTTGTTTCTAACACGTTTAATCCGAGCATACAAATCCTCCAAAGTAATTAATGCACTATAATCTGGTTGAGATGAGGGTTTAATTTCCAGCTGAACTTCATTTATTTGATCTACAACTTGTTCGAACTTTAATTTCAATTCCTCTATAGATTCTGACTCTGCCATGAAGTTTTCGTTCGATTTGCTGGAACGCTCGGCAGGACTAATCTTTTTTGAAACATCATAAATGGCCTTAAATTTCTGATACACTGCGTCCCTTTTTGAAATCAGTATTTTAAGCTTAGCTTCCATCCTGACTTACACTTCAAACCCAATTAATGCTAACTATTCACCTAACTAACTAACTATCTAACTAACTATCCGCCTAACTAACGATCTACCTAACTAACTATCCACCCTCGACGGACCATAAAAAAATGCAATGGCTGATTAATGCACACATTTTTTAAAAAAAGCGATTGATAATACAAAGAAGAAGAAAAAAAAATATGGCGGACATTACCTGGCGTTGACTTCGGTTTCTCGTAGCTTATTGGAATGCGGTCATAAATCATCAAGATCATACTGTTGAACTCTCCTTTCTAGCGCTGTTTATAAAGTATACAGAGACGTCTCCATTATATATATATATATATAAATTATATATAAAAACAAGGGAAGCGGTGGTAAATTATTGGTGATTTTGAATCCGGCCATCCGGCACAAAAACTTCTCTGCTGCCATGTGCGAAACTTATTTTTTTCGTTGCCTAGCAACGCAAAAATCATCTGCCAGGAGTCATCCGCCACAAACCACAAAACAAAAGCGCTTCTTCTAAAGAATTATCAACAATAAAAAAAAAGCGCTGTGGCGCTGCCAGATATGTTGAGAAGGATATTTGTTAATACAGATGATGAGTGAAGATCGTACCTTGAATACGAAATTCTTGGCGAGGAATTGATTGTGACTATTCTTTCGAGTGAAGATAACCAAATTCTAACGATTTGTGAATCAAAGGCATAAAGTTGTGCGTGAGTGAAGACAACGTTCTCCAAATACATGGCAATTTTATTAGAATCTGTCCTTGAGCTTTATTGATAAAAATCGTGTAAGAAGGCCTGATAGGAAATTGCTTTCTTGTGAAAGTGAATAGAAGTAGATTATCGTTTAGTTTCATACACATCCTATGGATGAAAACAAAATTTCCTTTGTGAGTTCCTGTTATAATTTCGGCTTCTATGAGATCATTATCGAATGAACTGCATTTAAGTTGAGTTCCGTAGCAGTGTCCAAACTTGTGATTGATTTTTTGCAACAACTTTATTGGAGATCCAATCTTCAATGACAAACGATGTTGAGGAATACCTGCTGAGATTCAATGAGTTCAGATATTCAGGCAGATAGAGATGTTCGTGTTATGGATTATCAGAAGTATCAATCTTATTCTCACTTAAATACTCTCTAGTCTCACCTTGTATTCTTTGACTTAACACTCGATTGATGTTATCGACAATCTCGTTCTTTGGTAAGTTCTTAACTTTGACGTGATGCCAGGTATTTGAGTTAAAAATAGTGTTTTTCAGTAATCTATCTCATAAAAAGGGTGCTTCTTTCTGTCTTGACTCTGTTTTCTTTACTCCAACATCTGCAGTGTACACGCGCTTATTTTTCAATAACACATAGAATTTGGGAAAGGAAGAATACTTAAAATATTGCAACATTTCGGCAATTATAGTTCTAATTGTCAGTTTCGAATTACAAATAATAAACTGACGGATAGGAAATAAATAAACAATCTTGAGATTCAAAAAAAAGATTGAAATATTCCTTATTGATGGGGGAAGGGGAAGGAGAGATAAGTCAAAAAGCAATACAAAGAGAGTTGTAATCCCCATGGCCTAATGAATAAGACGTCTGACTTCGGATCAGAAGGTTGCAAGTTCGGTTCCTGTAGCGGATGTTTCATTGTAAACATTATTTCTATTTTCCATTCTCACAGAAAATTGCTATGGACATACCGATAGACAGACAGACAGAGAAATAAAAGATTTTAGTAATATACTGTAGATTGTTACTTTTCAGTGGTTTCTGAGTTACAATAGTGTTTTCTCTGTATTCTAGCTATTAATAGTAATGCTTCTTTCATTTTTGCTCTCATTTTTGTAGTAATTGCCACTGTTCAGTGACGTTTGACTTATAAATAGTGATGGTTTTTGAGCTGCAAATAGTGATTTTTTAGGTATTCCACCTCATAAAAAGAGTGCTTCTTTCTTTCTTGACTCTGTTTTCTTTACTCCAACATCTGGCGTGTACACCCACATATTTTTCAATATCACATAGAATTTGGTTAAGTAAGAATATTTAAAATATTGCAACGTTTCAGCAATTATAGTTCTAATTGTCAGTTTCGAATTACAAATAAACTGACGGATGGGAAATAAATAAACAATCTTGAGATTCAAAAAAAAAGATTGAATACATTCTTAATTAATGGGGGAAAGGAAAGGAGATATAAGTCAAAAAACCATATGAAGAGAGTTGTAGTCCCTGTGGCCTAATGGATAAGGCATCTGACTTCGGATCAGAAGGTTGCAGGTTCGATTCCTGTCGCGGATGTTTCATTGAAAACATTATTTCTATTTTCCATTCTCACAGAAAATTGCGCCGTACAGACAGACAGACAGACAGAAAGACAGACAGAGAAATAAAAGATTTTAATAATATACTTCGGATCAGAAGGTTGCTGGTTCGATTCCAGTCGCGGAGGTTTCATTGATAAAATTATTTCTATTTTCCATTCTCACAGAAAATTGCGCCGGACAGACTGACAGAGAAATTAAAGATTTTAGTAATATAGATTAGAGGATGTCTTTCTTTTGTTAGATATATTTTAATTTGAAGGATGTCTTCAGTTCAGTCTTTCCTTAGGACATTTCAACAATTTAGGATTACAAACCAATATAATAAAACAATAGAATCCAATTATATTAACAAATAATGTTGAGATTATATTTCCTGGAGTAAAAGCAAATGTCTCGTTTCTTACAAGGAAATAGATGTAATTGGTAATGTGCATAATACTATTGTGAACATTATTGTGTAGTTCTTCCTAAAGAAATAGAAATAAATAAAAATACTAGGCCATTACCCGAATATAAAGTGATTGAATACAAAGTGATTGATATAGATATTTGAAGAAGAGATATGTTGAGATGAATGTTTGTTGATATAGATGATAAATTTAGATCTTAGCTTGTATACGATATTCTTGGCGATGAATTGATTGTGACTATTCTCTCAAGTGAAGATAACCAAATTCTGATAACTTGTGACTTTAGAAACACAGTTATGCAAGAGTAAAGACAACGTTCTCCAAACAGATGGTAACTTTATTTAGAATCTGTCCTTCACCTTTATTGATAAACATCGCATAAGAAGGTCTGATCGGAAATTGTTTTCTTGTGAAAGTGAAGTAGATTATCACTTGGTTGCATAGATATCCTATGGATGAAAGCAAAATCTTCTTTGTGAGTTCCTGTTATAATCTCGGCTTCAATGAGATGATGATCGAGTGAAGGACATTTAAGTTGAGTTCCGTTGCAGTGTCCAAACTTGGGATTGATGTTTAGCAACAACATTTTTGGAGATCCAATCTTCAATGACAAACGATGTTGAGGAATACCGTTGAGATTCAATGAGTTCAGATACTCAGGCGAATAGAGATGTTCCTGTTGTGGATTATCAGAAGGGTCAATTTTATTCGCACTTAAATATTTTCTAGTCTCTCCTTATATTCTTTGACTTATCATTGATGCTATCGACATTCTCATTCTTCAGAAATAGAATTGACCATTCATTGATTTCAGGTGAGAAATTTTTTCAATGAATTGGTTGAATTGTTCTATTTCGCGGCAAAGATTATTCTTTTTTATGTGGTTCTTGATTGTATCCGATTCTGAGCAAATATTCTGCAAAATTTGTTTGATTCGGGAAATCTTGGTTGATGAACAGCATATTTATCTTGAGTTTCTTGACTTTGAAGTGCTTCCAGGTTTTCGACTTAAAAATAGTGATTTTTCAATAATCTACCTAACAGAAATAGAGCTGCTTTCATTCATGACTTTCTTTTTTTCATTCCAGTTGATACTTTTCAGTAGTTTTTAAGTTAAAAATATTAATGGTTTTTTGAGTTACAAATAGTAATTTTTTAGTATTCTATCTAACAAAATAGTGCTTCTTTCTTTCTTGACTCTCATTTCATTATTCCAAAATCTTTTGTGTGCACGCACTTGTTTTTCAATATTACATAGAATTTGCTTAAGTAAGAATATTTACAATAATGCAACGTTTCGGCAATTATAGTTCTAATTGTCATTTTTGAATTACAAATAAACAGACGGATGGGAAATAAATAAACAACCTTGAGATTCAAAAATAAAGGTTGAATTCATTCCTTATTGATGGGGGGAATGGGAAGGACACATAAGTCAAAAAACATTTTAAGGAAATTTGTAGTCCCCGTGACCTAATGGATAAGAAAATATCTGACTTCGGATCAGGAGGTTGCAGGTTTGATTCCTGTCGCGGACGTTTCAATGTAAAAATTATTTCAGTCTCACAGAAAACTGCGCCAGACTGATAGAGAAATAAAAGATTTTAGTAATTTAAATAAACATCTTAAAAGTTTTTTTTTAGAAATTTTTGTATTTTTTTTTTTTGCATATTATAGAAATTTGCAAATCTAATATTTAAATTTTCTTATTAGAACCTCAATAATTAATCATGATTATTTAATCCTGAATAATTTATTTATTAAAAGGCTTAGATAATTATGCAAGATATAAAAAAAATGTCATAGAGAACCCTATCTTCCTACTAAATATGAATGCTGTTTCTTTCCTTTTAATTGTCAGTTTATTTTTAGAAAATAAACCTTTCTCATTTTGAAAGAAAGGTTTTATTCAAATACTAAGATAAGTATTCAAT
>JAFIDM010133091.1:0-12700 GCA_023159025.1 Thereuonema tuberculata
CCTGATAAGGTGTAGGCTCGCGTCCTTCCCCCAGACCTCCATGCCATAAAGGGCCATCGGGGTGATCACCGTAGTGTATAAAAGTTTCCTGGCCTTGGTGGACATCGCGCTGGATTTGGGAGCAAAAGCAGAGAGTCTGCTTGCAAGGATGGTAGTTTTGTTCCGGATGTGCTTTATATGTGGGAGCCAGTCGAGCTTGTTACTGATGATGATGCCGAGATAGGAGACTGAAGGGTGAAGCGTAAGCCTGTCTTCGTCCATACGAAAAATGGGAGGTCTGTTGGTGGGACGGTGGGGGAAATGGACGGCCTGTGTTTTCTGCGTGTTGATGTTAAGGTTGTTGCGAGTAGCCCACGCGTTGATAATGCCCCAAAGTTCAACCCAGAGGCTCTCAAGGCGTGCCCGTGAAGCGGCACTGAAGAGGAGGGCAGTGTCGTCTGCGTAAACCTGCAGCTTGGTCTGCCGAACCAGATCGTGGTTGTGGCAGTACGTGTTCCAAGAGTCGATGAGGTCCTCCGTGACCATGTTCCAGAGGACCGGACTAATGACACTACCCTGGGGGGTTTCCTTAGTCATAGGCTTGGAAGCCTCACCGATGGAAACCCTTCTGTCCTTAAGGAAGTCTCGAACCAGCCAGTAGAGGTTGGCTGGACACCTCTTGTTCCGGAGAGTGCGGAGGATGGTATGGTGGTTGGCGCAGTTGAAAGCGTTTGTGATGTCGATGGACACCATCACAGAACTGCGGCCAGCTGTTTTGGCAGACCGAAGAAAGACCAGGATGTCCTCAACTGCCTGAATAGCACCTTTGCCTATCCTGAACCCAAATTGTTGGGAGCCATAGAGGTGTGAGCTCTGCAAGTAGTGTACCAGCCTTTGATTGCAGAGGCGATCCAGCACTTTGCCGATCACGGGCAGGAGACAGATGGGGCGGTATTTACCACCACTTTTAAGTACAACTTTAGCCCTTTTCAGACCTTTGGGAAGGAACCCTCCCTCAGGCACCTGTTAAGGAGTTTGAGCCAAACGTCCCCGATAGAAGAGAAAAGGTAAGGGAGACCTCTAGCCAGAAACCCATCGGGGCCGGGGGCCGAGTTGCCATTGATGCCTTGCACCCCATGATGTAGCTCATCTCTAGTGAAGGGGGTGTCATCGGGGATAGTAATAGATCGAAGGTCATGTTGGAGCCTAGTAGCAAAAACTTCAGGATCGGTGTCGTCGTCGGTGAAGTACTGATGTAGTAGAAGAGTCGCAGTTTCATGATCATCATTGGTCCATGTGCCATCAGTCTTATGCACCGGCCCCATTGAGCAGGTGATCTTTCGTTTCCTACGGAGGAGTCTCATGGCCACACCGTACGGATCCTTTTTGGAGGAATCCTCGCAGAAGGTGTGCCACGAGTCCCACTTGGCCTTTCGCATTTCGCGGCGGTAGGTCGTCCTGGCATGCCTCCAGGAATCGTGATGGTACAGTCTCGTGTCGTCTGTGCCATCCCGAAGCCTGCTCCTGGCAGCCCTCATCCGGGCCCTGAGGAGACGTAAGTGCTCATTCCACCAAGGAGGGGTCCAATGCCGTTTATCACTAAAATGTTGCTTAGGAATAGCGGAATTGCAGGCTTACATGGAAGTGTCCTGCAGAACTGATGCCGCTTCATCACAGGAGCGGGTGTCAATGAACATGAGTAGACGTTCCCTTTGCCCGTTAAGGTGATGGGCAAATCTCGGCCAGTCGGCCCTGTGCATCTGGAACTTTGGTTCAGTGTTCTGGATCGGGTTAAACTCCGCGATGAAACTAACGAGAGAGTGGTCTGTACCGAACTCCTCGGTCCGAACCTCCCAATCCAGCACATTACAACTCTTTGAGAGAGTTAGATCTATCCAGCTGGCCCCGTTGGAGGAGCGGAAGGTGGCTGTTGTGTTTGGGCCGTTGACAATGGCGAGCCCATGTTGGAGTGCCAACTCTTCAACGAGGGTGCCGCGTCTGTCCATGAGGTGATCACCCCATGTCTCGCTCCTTGCGTTGAAGTCCCCTGTGACCAGAACATGCCGGAACCTATTAGAGATATTAATAACCAGATGGAGGGAGGTGTCATTGGCATCGTATTTGTGCGCATAAGCACTAATAATCACTAGGTCAATGCCTTGGCCTTTGACACGCACCGCAACCACGTCCTCGGTGGTCCGCGGATTCAGGGTGTGTGCGTCGATGCCAGTGGAGGTGATGATGCACGCTCTAACCCGGCGAGTGGGGTTTGCCACCTGGTGAACCTTGTGGGAGTTTCTGAAGACAGGGACTGAGCCATTATTAAGTGTGTAGGGTTCTTGGAGACAGAGAATGTCGTAGATGTTGCTGTCCTTTTGTAGCAGAGACCACGGGGTGAGACCTTTTCCAGTGTTCAGTTGAGCAACCTTAAGAGCCAAAGAAAATGAGTTTCTGAGCATCTCTAGTGGCCTTCTGGAGAGTGGGGCAGTTGGGGTCATTGGCTCGGTGGTTGGTGTTAGTTGCCTTGGCGCGGGTACAGTTAATGCAGCGCAAAGTTTCGGCCTTACACTCCTTCATTGGATGGTCTTCCCCACAGTGGAGACATGCAGTATCGCGCTTGCAGACTTTGGCAAAGTGGCCAAAGCCGTTACACTTAAAGCAACGTAAAAGTTACATATCCTCCACGTATGGAATCCTGAGAAAGCCAAGATTGACAAAACCGCCACTGCTGAGAGTTGTATGGATAGCAGGTTGCACCCTCACGACGAGATTCTTTTTGCGGACATCTCTGCATGGCCTGCATGAAAGAACTCTCATACCAAGAAGCATAGAGTTGTAATCGGTATCAGGACATAGATGATAGTTAGCCTGAGCGAATGATTGGAGGACTTCCTCATCAGGGGTGGTGGCCGGAACGCCGTTCAGTCTGAAGGCAGGAAACCTAGGCTCGATGGCCTTTGCCTGTAAGGACTTTACCGTCTGCAGTTTCTCAGCCACTTTTAACTGTTGTTCCCTGTTAAAACATTTGAGGAGAATTCCGCCATCTGGTTTCTTAATCCTAGACCTCCTCCGAGTTGCTGTGGATCCAGGTTTGAGTTCAATAAATTATCAATGGATTCTGCATGGTCTCCACCAGGCCTCTGAGTAATGACCACGTGGAACTCTTGTTTGTGTTGCCTATGAGAGGCAAGATTTATGTTCCTGTTGGTAGATGGCTCTTTGTTGTTCAGATCATCGAAGCGGTCTTTACTAGTCGTGGCGACTTCCGCATAAGATCGTGGTTTGTGCTTGGCAGCTTCAACGGCCTGTTCCTTCCTTTCGAGAAGTTGGAGCTTCATGGCAGCCATTTCCTTTTCGGCAAAGATTTTGTCCCTTTCAGCTCTTTGAGCCTTTGCCGAGAGAAGGGCAAATAGCTCGACAGCCTCGTTGAGTGAGTTATGAATGTCCCGTTGATCCGTTCTATTGAAGGAAATCTTGAAATGCGCTGTCTCCTTAGAGATGGATTGACGTATGTTGCCTACTAGTTGAAAGAAAGATTGTAGGGCATTCCAGTGGAGCCCGCTTGTCCAAGGTGTTCTGTCTGGATTGAGGCTGGAGCACTGTAGCGTCTTGGTCAGAGCCTTCGTGAGCTATCGCGTCCTCCTGTAGAGGATTAGGTGTAGTATCAGGAACCGGCGGTTGTGTAGAGTTCGACATAGCACCACAAGTGATGGTAAATGACTCATCATCACTCCTGCCGAGGTGGGGATCCTCAGTGTTGAGCTCAGCCGACACAGTGGAAAGTTCGTGTGGGAGAATTAGTTCTGTTGGGAACTTATGTGATCTGCTGCTGTTTGGGGTCACTGGCATCGGAACGTCATATTCATCGTGGTCGCTCTTTTCTGTAAGTTTGTTACGACCATGGCTTGGGTTAGAGTGGGACCGCCTCTTTGGCATCTTATGACCTTTGTTTTTGCTTTTTTTCTTCTCCTTTCCGTCTTCCCTCCACGGCTTGTCACTGTGAACGTTATCCAGTTTTTTTATCTTTAACAAACACTTTTTATCCATGATGGATCTTGGTTGTCTCCCTTCCTTGGCCCTCAAGCAATCACCCTCAATGCCAGAGTGATGGATGTCCGAGTCATCACCCATGAAAAGACAGAGGACAGAAAATTCCTACATAAAAGCCAAAACTTGGACACAAAGAAAGAAACGACAATAGTGGCTAGCAAGGAAAGTTTGGAGATCACTTATAGGAGAAGCTGGGGAGGACTGCCTTATAGTGTCACCCAGTGACAAGGGAGGAGTCTGCCAGGAGGCAGTGAACCATCACAGCAAAGGAGAAAAGCTGAAGAAGTGCAGTAGAAGTGATAGGAAAGGCAAAAATCCGTTAAGGACGCAGAAAAATATGACAAACTTAGCAAAAAAAAAGCCTTGAAAGGTGAGAAAGAGCAGGTGAAGTGAGAAAAAGGCAGTAGGCTGCCCAGAGAAGCGAAAGAAAGAGAATAAAAATACTGAAAAACACGAAGAAAGTCCCGAAAAAGTAGAGAAACAAAGCGGAGAGGTAGTGTAAGCGCCGCGCAGATAGCGACGTAGTGTAAGCCCGGGACTTCCGGTCGGCGGCGGCCTCGCCGGTTAGGCTTAACCACGTGAATGCTAGTATCTGAAAAGGCAGTAAAAAGTAAGAAATGAGTGTGGAAACCTATGTGGAATAGGCCAGAAATGTCAAACAAAAAAAAAAGAAACGGGAAGGAAATGAGAAGAAAAACCAGAAACTTATGGAAATAGAGTGAGAAGCCGTTAGGCTTAGCCACGTGGGTCCGAATGCGGCCGCGTGGCCAAGAAGCCCAAAAAAGGCTTTAAGAATAATGAGAAAAAAGAGAAAAATAAAAGAAAGCACAAGTACCTGTTCCAAGAGGTCCGGATTAGGTAAAAACAACAGTAGAGATGTAAAATATTAACCTCAGGAACTCGTAGGAAGAGCCTGGAAGAAGTCCGGGGATGGGGTCTACTGACCCCGGCCGCGAGCAGCCCTGTCCGGCCCGGCGGCCATGAAGAAGTCCCTCTAAGGGAGACACAGCCAAAACAATAGAAAAAGACAAAACTACAAAGAATCCCTCCTTAGAACTTAAGGAGAGTAAAGTATAGATGAGAATAAATAGGTACAGACTGAGTGAAGTTAGTAAAAATTAGAAATAGAAAGGAAAAGGAGCCAAAAAGGGGAACTTCCGGTTGGCAGTGGCCACATGGGTTAGGCCTGGCCACGTGTGTGCCAGATGCTTAAAATGCAGTAGAAAATGAGAAATAAGTGATGAAATGTGAAAGGAAGCGACCAGAAAGGTGACACAAATACAAGGAATGGGACTACAGGAAGAAGTAAATCAAAAACCGGAAAAATAGAGTGGCCACCAGTTAGGCTTAGCCACGTGAAGGTCCCGGCGCGACGGCGTGGATAAAGGGTCAAAAAAAAAGCCTAGAACACAATCAAACAAAGGAGAAAAGTAAAAAAAACACAAGTACCTGGTCAGAGGGGTCCTTAGCCATTAAACACATCCAGTGAAATGTAGAAATAGGGCCACAGGAAAAGGGAGAAGGAGCCTGAGAAAAGTCCTGTGGTGGGAGCCTACTGACCCCGGCCTTGGGGTTCCATGTCCGGCCAGCAGGCCAAGAGAATCCCTGTTAAGGAGGCACTACAAAGAAATACAAAAATAAACAGAACCACAACGGATTCCACCTCAAAATTTGAACAGAGTAGAGAGATGATATTCCTAAGCAAAAATATTCGGAAATATTTTTCAGATGGAGACCAAAAAAATTGAAAAAGGCACTTAGTAAGTGGAGCTCTGGAGAGGTCAACTTATCATGCTGAGATCCCAGATAGCGACCACAAGAGAGTCACAGTTACTTTCGCCGTTTACCCGCACTTAAGAGATTCATAGTTACTCCCGCCGTTTACCCGCGCTTAAGAGAGTCATAGTTACACCCGCCGTTTACCCGCGCTTAAAAGAGTCATAGTTATCCCCGCCGTTTATCCGCGCTTAAGAGAGTCATAGTTACTCCCGCCGTTTACCCGCACTTAAAAGAGTCATAGTTACTCCCGCCGTTTACCCGCGCTTAAAAGAGTCATAGTAAACTCCCGCCGTTTATCCGCGCTTAAGAGAGTCACAGTTACTTCCGCCGTTTACCCGCGCTTAAAAGAGTCATAGTTACTCCCGCCGTTTATCCGCGCTTAAGAGAGTCAACAAAGGAGAAAGCCATATACCCAACTGAATAGGTCTTAGCTGAGGCCACGAAAACCTGCCATGGGGCAGGAGCGGCGGGGAATCAAAGAATCCCCGGATGCAGGAAGGACCAGCCAGCATAAGACCGGTGGTCAGCCAGAGAGTCGAAGTCAATCGCCGGAAGGATGTCACTGGAAACAGGTGAGTTCTTTCATCATTTGACTCGTAGTTGCAGTAACCTCAACCACAGGGAGACATGTAGCACCTCAGAAAAAAAAAAGAAAAAAGGGGTGGGTGGGAGCAGGGGGGATGAGCAGACAGAAGACAGTCAGAGGAGAAAAAAGGGTGGGATAAGAAGAAGGGAATGAATCACTCTCCGAGGACAGCAGAGGCGAAAGATTGGAGAGCATCATTGACATACAAGATCCGCTGGTCGCTGCAGGGTACAGGAATCCCATTGGTGATAAGGGCTCTCTCCAGCTGGTATCGGTGTCTCTGTCTGGCAGGATCGCTGCAAGTCCATAGAATGTGTTCAACGGTTTCGGGAGTGTGGAGTCCGCATTTTTCACACAGCGGGTCATCCGCCAGAGCGTGTCGAAAAAGGTATTGTTTGAAATTACCATGACCGGTAATGATCTGATTAATGTGTCTGTTGCACATTAGACGTTTCATAGCGACTCTAAGGAGGAAGTTAAAGGCTGGACGACCCTTATCGGAGTTTCTCCAGTGGGTCTGCCAGGCTGTGAGTTGCTGGGCACGCTTGATAAGCGTGGAGTGTGATCTAGGGAGCGGGATGTAATGAGTGATGTCTGGAAGCGTTGTTGCATTTTTAGCAGCAGCATCTGCAAGTTCGTTTCCAGTTGTGGCAGCATGAGCTTTAGTCCAATGCAGTGAAATGGTATGTTCATGTTGATGTTTAAGTTCCATAATAGAATGATGTGTCTCTAGTTGTCATGGTGCGATGGTCATGCCCCGCTATAGCCCTCAGAGCAGATAGGGAATCCGAGACGATGGCAGCAGTGATTCCGTCTGTCTCAGTACGGGAGCCAAGCCACGAGATGGCCCTGGAAATGGCAGAGACCTCGGCCTGAAAGACAGTAGTCTCGTTGGGCAGTCTGTGTTTAATGGTTGTAAGAGTGTTGTTATCCTCATTGTTCCTAATGACAACAGCATAACCCGTCCGGTTCTCCCTCCGGGAACCATCCGTGTAAATAATGTAGTCATAGGGATTATTATTCGGTGTTTGCCAGGTAAGAATGTCGATGGTATTTAAGTTTGCAGGATGTGTGGCCATGTCGGCAGGAACTTTTTGCTCATATGCTTGCGTATTTATCCTTTGATGATGCTCCACAGCAGTTTGTGCCTGTATCCATAGGGGGACGGTACCGCTGAGGACTGCAAGGGTATCGTTGGCGGTAGTCCTGTATGCTCGACAAAGAGCAAGAAGAAAAGGGCGAGCGAGGGCGTCAAGGCTGCTTCTAATCCTCTTGCGGTGGGCAGTGTGTCCCCATATTTCAGCTCCATACAGAGCCATGGGGCAAATGACCCTGGTGTACAGCAGTTTGCGAGTTTTGGAAGTGAGGCCGTTAGTTTTAGGAGCAAACGTTGCCAGGCGGCTGGCCACTAGCGTGGTCTTGCTACGAATGTCATTGATGTGAAAAATCCAGTCCATGTTCTTGTGAATTGTGATACCCAGGTATTTGATGGTGTCGTGAAGCTTAAGGGTCTGATTTTGTATTTTGAAGATGGGAAGTCTAATGGTTTGACGCCAGGGAAAAAAAACCGCTCGGGTTTTGGCTGTGTTGATGGTGAGATGGTTACGATCAGCCCAGGTCTGAACAACGTGCCATAAGTCTTTCCACAGACTTTCGAGAAGGGCACGGGAGGATGCGTTGAGGAGAATTGCCGTATCATCGGCATAAGCTTGGAGCTTAATAAGCCGTTCAAGCTCATTCTCTCGACAGTGAATGTTCCATGATTCAATGAGGTCGTCCATGATGAGGTTCCACAGACTAGGACCCAGAACACTACCCTGAGGAGTGCCCTTTGTCATACTTTTAGATATGTTGCCAATTGTCACCTGCCTGTCACGGAGAAAGTTGACGATGGTCCTATAAAGGTTGTGTGGGCATTGTCGTTTCCGGAGCATTCGCGTGATGGCAGAATGGTCAGCCGTATTAAAAGCGTTGGCAATGTCCACAGAAACCATGACGGTGCTACGTTGTGCCGCTCTGGCACTCTGAATGTAATCAATGATCTGTTGAATTGCGTTGATGGTACTCCTACCTTTTCGGAATCCGAATTGTTGTTCGCCGATCAGATGATTAGTTTCAAGGTGAAAGGTGAGTCGCTGGCTGCACAGGCGATCCAATACCTTTCCAATGACAGGAAGTAGGCATATAGGTCTATGTTTCCCGTCACCCTTGGGAATGAGAACCACGTTCGCAGTCTTCCATATCGTAGGAAAAATCCCCTCTGACAGACATCTGTTGAGAAGATGAAGCCATACGTCGCCGATGGCTCTAAGAATGAAGGGAAGGGCACATGTCGGGATCTTATCAGGGCCAGGTGCAGAGTGCATGTTAGTAATCATGACGGCATTTCTAAGTTCTTCCTGGATAAAAAGTACGTCGTCCTCAGTATTCATGAGGGGGGCATCCTGTCTTGTGTGATCATCATCAGGCATTGTTTCCAAGTTAGAATCTGGGAAATGTCTGTCAAGAAGATACCTGGCGGTTTCCCTCTCGTTCCCAGTCCAGTTGCCATCCTCCTTACACACCGGACCAAGAGCGAAGTTGGCCTTCTTCTTACCCTTGAGAAGCTTGGTAGCGTGACCAAATGGGTCTCTGTCTGAGGCTTTCTCGCAGAAGTTAACCCAGGCCTTCCATTTAGCGTGGCCCATCTCTCGTCTATAATTGGTACGGCAGTCTTTCCAATGTTGGTGGAGGTGTGTTTTTAGGTTTGGGTCAGTGTTTAATCGCAGGTTGTTCCGAGCGGCTCTCATCCTAGCTCGAAGTTGTCTGAGATCCTCATTCCACCAGGGAGGTCCTCTGCGTTGTCTGCCATTAGGGGAAGATTTTGGAATGTGAGCCTCGCAGGCCTCGATGCAAATGTCCTGCATAATTCTAGCGGCCGAATCGCAGGAGAGAGAGTCTACCGCGCTTTGGAGTCGGGTCGAGTTATTGCACAGTTTCTCAGTGAATCCATCCCAGTCAGCCTTGCGGGTATTATAGGTTGTGGTCTGAGTGCGTGCAAGATCGTGGAGGACCTGGAAACGAATGAGGGAGTGGTCACTGCCATAGTCAGCTTCAGTCACCTCCCAGTCAGCGATGTCACAATTCTTAGTAAGGGAAAGGTCAATCCAGCTATTCCCATTGACGGTGTGAAAAGTTGCGGGTGCCTCAGGATCGTTAAGAATGGCCAGACCGCTCTGGAGGGTGAAATCTTCCATAATAGATCCACGTTGGTCGCATAATCTGTCGCCCCAGGCAGGACTGCGGGCGTTAAAATCGCCACAAATCACGATTCTAGGAAAGAATCTGATGACATTGTCAACCAGGTTGATGATGGTGTCCATGTCATCATTCCTGTGGGCATAGACACTAATTACAACCAGGTCAGAGTGGGATCCTGAGGTGCCTTTGACCGAGATGGTTGTAACGTCTTCGGTTGTCCACTGTTCCAAGAGATGGGTCTGGGCATGGTTAGTGATGACCGCGATGCATGATCTGATGCGACGATGAGGTTTGTGTTTACAAAAGATTTGAGCCCCCTGCCCAAAAGAAGGGACTGAGCCATTCCTGAGGGTGAGTGGCTCCTGTATGCAGATCACGTCAAACATATCGTTGTCCTTCTGAAGAAGTGACCAGGCAGTGTGTCGTTTTCCAGTGTTTAATTGCGCAATTCTAAGGGCCATAGTATATTCTAGACTTAGCTTCTTTAGTGGCTGTTATGAGGATTGGGCACCCCAGGTCATTTGCTCTATGGGCTGTATCCTCCTTCTTGTGTCTGACACAGTTGATACATTTGATTGTAGTGGACTGACAGTCCTTGGTCAGATGTTTATCGCCACAGTGCAAGCATGCCTGATCCCGCTTGCATACTCTAGCTAAATGACCGAAGCCATTGCAATTATAACATCTTGTCAGCTAATAGTCTTCCGTGAATGGGATGCGTAGGAATCCATAGTTAACGTGGCCCTTGTTGCTGAAGATGGAGTGTAATTTTGGTTGGATCCGAATAATTAAGTTCTTTTTGGAGGCATTCAGGCATGGTCTGCTAGAGACAACCTTGATGTTTTTTAGAATGTCCTCGTCGTTGGTGTCTGGGCTGATATGCCTATTGCTGCGGGCGAATGTTTCGAGAATTTGTTCGTCGCTGGTGTCAGCAGGCATGCCGTTGAGCCTAAAGGCTGGAAGTCTGGGTTCGACAGCCTTCGCAATAAGGTGATTATTACCTGAGAGCTTCTCCGCCATCTTATTCTGTTGCTCTCTAGTGAAGCATTTTAGGATTATGCCTCCATCAGGTTTTGGAATCTTTGCCCTAATCCCCCCGCCAATTTGATTTGGGTCTAGTGTCGTGTTCAGGATTTCGTGGATATTGCTGTCTTGGTCCTTCACATCCTTTTTCGCAACGAGAACGCAGAATTCCTGTGTTCTCTTTGATTGGTTCTGTTGGTCATGTGTAATATATTGGCTATATTGTGGAATGGTTGTCAGCTGGTTATTGTGGGACTTGGTGGCTTGTGCGTATGATCTGGCTGCTGGAGGAATCGACTGGCTTGTTTGTTGCTGGGCAACTTGCAGCTTCATGTTAGCCAATTCTTTTTCAGCAATGAGTTTTTCTTTCTCTGTTGCTTGAGCTTTAGCAGACAGGAGTGAAAACAATTCAATAGCCTCATTGAGAGCGTTATTAACATCACGCTGATCTGTTCTGCTGAAGGAGATCTTAAAACTTGGGGTCTCTCTGGAGATGGATTGTCTTATGTTGTTAACTAGTTGAAAAAATGCGGCGAGAGATGTGCACTCAGGGGAAGGAATCTTGTCGGGTGAATGTTGTTGTGTGAAAGTGGTGTTGTTTATGCATTGATAAGTCGATATGGAGGGAAATTTTAAATTGTCAGGATCGTCTTTGCTGTGGGGTGATAGGCCAGGATGTAGCACAGTTGTGTGTGTATTCGTGCCTTCATGGTCTGTCATGTCCTCCTGTTGAGAGTTAGGAAGAGTTGCAAGAACTGGAGTTTGATTAGAGTGCGACGTAGCATCGTTAGTGAAAGTCAGTGACTCATCGTCGTTCTTGCTGATATGGGAATCCTCAGTATTGCCGTCAGCCGTCACAATAGAGTGTTCGTGTGGGAGAATTAGATCATTAGGGAACCTATGTGGTCTGCTGGTTCTGGCAATCGGCGTCATCAAGCCGTCATATCCTTCCGGTTCCGTAAACGCGTTACGGCCGGGGCTAGGGTTGGAGCGTGAACGTCTCTTCGACATTTTATGATTTTTGCTTCTGACTTTTTTCCTCTCCTTTCCATCGTCCCTCCGCTGCTTGTCACCATGGACGTCCAGTTTAGTGATTTTTAAAGAACACTTTTTATCCATGATGGATCCCAATCTCGATTGTCTTCCCTCCTTGAGCCTCAGGAAACCACCGTCAGTGCCAGCGTGATGAATGCCCGAATCATCACCCATAAAAAACAGAGGATAGACAAAACCTACAAAAATTCAAACCTAGTATAGAATGGGAGGAAAAAAAAAACCACGAAAGGCAGAGAGAACAGCCACAAGGGGAACAAAAACAGCAGAAGCAAAGGGCAAAAAATCCTTAAAAGGTAAAAACCGTTGAAGTTAAAGACAACTCAAAGCCTAGGCCGCGCCGAAAAAATGGTCCAAAAGCTCTAAGAGACAATGAAAACAAGAAGAGAAATAGCAAACAATATAAGAGCTAGGGAAATGGGGTCCGAAATAGCTAAAATCAACAGTAGATAAGTGGAAAAAGGGCCTTAGAAGCGGTGAAAAAGAGCCTAGAGAAAGTCCGGTGATGGTGGCCTACAATCAGCGGTCGTGGGCAGCCATGCCCGGCCAGGCGGCCATGATGGAGTCCCTGTGAAGAAGGCACAGACAAAACACTAAATAAAAAAAACAGCAAAGAAATCCGTCCTAAAAACTTAAGGAGAGTAGAGGGAGAGGGTTCCTAAACAAGATTATTCGGGAAAAAACTAAGATGCAATCCCAAAATAAGAGAAATAATAGAAAAAAGAGGGACTTCCGGTCGGCGGCAGCCACGTGAGAGAAAGCTTAGGCCGCGCCGAAAAACGTGTCAGCAAAGCCCTAAAAACAATGAAAAGAAAGGGGAAAGAAGCAAACAAAAGAAGAACTTGGTGAAAGGGGTCCGAATTAGTTAAAATAAACAGTAAAGAAGAGGAAAAGGGGCCTTAGAAGCGGCGAAAAGGAGCCTAGAGGGAGTCCGGTGATGGGTGCCTACAATCCCCGGCCGTGGGCTGCCATGTCCGGCCAGGCGGCCAT
>JAFIDM010133092.1:0-12700 GCA_023159025.1 Thereuonema tuberculata
TAAAATTATTTCAGTTGTTCTTTTATTTTAAGTTTGTATGTAACAGTTTTAAATGTAATACTTCATTAACTGAATTTTAGTTTTTCTTTATTTTAAAAAAAAAAAAAAAAACAAAGTTAGTATTCTCGTTAATTTTGGTTTTTAATTAGAAGTATTTTAATTCAGAAAAATAAAGTAAACATAAACTGTAAACCGGGTGATTCAGAAAGGACTGGTGGCTTTCACCGCCCCACATCTTCGAAACTACTGCTCATAAAAATCTGAAACTTTTTATATAAATATAAATACCCCCAATATATCGTATATTTAAATAACTGTTGTGATGTTGTTTAAACATCTGTCTGGATCCAATATTTAAATGATACAGAAACCTAATTAGAAAAATTTAATCTAGATACTTTTGTCATTAATTCCTTTGCTTAATTTAAAAAAAAAAAACTGTATTTTTTTTGAAAATGCATTCTGACAAATGACTTTTTTGGAAGACAGTCGAATAATTTTTTGGATAATAATTTTGATATATCGGGGATGTTTGAATGCAAATAAAATGAATTTCAATAATAATGAATAAATAATAACATGAAAATGTCACTCTTATATGTTTGACGATTTTATATAAAAAGTTTCAGATTTTTTATGAGCAATAGTTTAAAAGATATGGGGCGGTGAAAACCACCAGTACTTTCCAAGTACTTTCTGAATCACCCGGTTTACAGTTTATGTTTACTTTATTTTTCTGAATTAAAGTACTTCTAATTAAAAACCAAAATTAACGAGAATACTAACTTTGTTCGTTTTTTTTTAAATAAAGAAAAACTAAAATTCAGTTAGTGAAATATTACATTTAAAACTCTTACATAAAAACTTAAAATAAAAGCACAACTGAAATAATTTTAAATACAAACAGTAAATGAGTATCATCACCACATGAGGAAAAAAAAAAAGTTTAGTTAATTAAGTTAACTAATTAATTAAAAAACCAAAGTTAACGAGAAGATTATTTATTTACTTCTAATCTTAAATTGGTTTTCTGTTTAATATTCATAACATAAACGGAAAAAAACTTAAATTAGGCTATCATAAAAAAAAAAGGTAACAAAAAAAAGAGAAAAAACAAAAAAGAAAGTAAAAGAAAGTAAAAAAATTAAATGAAATTAAAAATAAAATAAAAATAAATAATAAAAAAATTACTTTAAACTTCACGGGATTCGATCCAAGGACCCTTCGCTTTAAAATCCGCTGTGCTAACCACTACTCCATGATAACACTTGCTTTCTAGTGACATCAGTGAGTTAATAAGGCAGTAGTTGAAAATCGACGAAAACAATGCCGAATATCTCGAAATCTAAAGAGCGTTGGCCCCGACATGTATATATATTTTTGAAGTATTTCATGTGTACTTTCATCTCACAAAAGGGCACTTGAATTCTAAACGTACAGGCTGTGTCGTCTCCTTGTAAGTATAATAACAGCAACAGGTATCTGTGGGTACACATATTGCAACCTTCTTTTTTTTTTTTTTTTCCAATCCGTCTTCTCCCGTCATACCTTAGACAAAGAAGAATCTTGACGACCGCAACAGTGTCTGGACCTCATGATTATATGATTTTCTCTAATGTATATTTTCCGTATATTATAAGGTTACGGCAGGGAAGACTTCACTTACAGAGGAAATTCACCGAAAGAACTGTTATACTCTGTTAATGAAAAGTAAATAAAATATGAATCAGTGCCTCAACAATGTACGGCTTGTATCCTAATTATTTATGAAATTAGTTTTAATTAAATTGCACATTACATTTTTAACAAAAGTCAAAAAATAATTACTGTACGATTACATGGTAATTAGATAACAAAGATTGCAATTAAACTTCATTTCAAATTTCAAAGTCAGAAAGATATTTGACCTCATGGTAGAACATAGCCTACGAAGGCTGTTATTATGGTGATAAGGAATAGGATTACTCCTAATTAGAATTTAGCTGTAACGTTGCCTTATTAGCTCGTAAGTTGAAGTAATAACAAGCACTCCTTGGTTTACCTCCCTTTCAACCCCAAGTGGTTGGGGTGAAACGCAGAAAGATGGTTGAAACCGGAAAGAGGGATGGATGAAACAAAAACTTAGTTGGATGCCAAATACCAAAAGACATCCAGGCCCAACGAATCCATCACCTGACAACATACCAAAAGCCTTTCTCAGCCTCTGAAGGAACCCTCTCCAATGGCGAAATAATCGATACCGATAAAGTGCTCCACGCGGTCCGTGGTATTTTTCTTCGGACGAAGAAATTTCGTATAATAGGATGTCAGTCAAAAAAAAAAACTGAGGGGGGAGAGTAGATATTTGTCGGCTCCGAATAGAACGATTTTGAGATTGAAATGAATTATGAAATAAATCATTTTTCAAAAAATACTCTTCGCCGTGTTATTATTATTATTATTATTATTAAATTAAAAAAGTTTCAAACCATGGGATTCCCCAGCTAAGACAATATGGCGGGTCAAGGACCAAAGCACATATTGCCAAGTGTGGTTTTTTTTTAAAAAAAAAAAAATAAATTTGGAAGAATATTTAGGGATGTGTGCTTGTGTCCATAAATTTCCGAACTATGCGTGTTGTGTTGAGTACCACAGCCTTCTGCAGTTGTGCATAAGTGTTTTTATGAAGTCCTAGTGTGCTGAGGCTGTGATGCAATGTGTGAGGCACCAGACCAGTAGCGGACAGGATGATGAGTACAACACGTACTCGGTCCTGCCTCCACTGCTTCTGGAGCTCGTGTGCTAGGTCTGTGTATTTACTTATCTTGTCAGCGTGAGTTTTCTGCATGTTCTTGCTGTGTACTTGTAGTATGGGACCATGTTCATAATAAGTGAGTGTTTGTGTGCTAGCTGTTGATGAACAATCGACGCTACCTGATTGTGTCGGTGGAGGTAATCTGTCTGGGAGAGAAAGAGGACAGCCAGATATGTGGTCGATCGTCTCGTGCGTAGTGTGGCATTTCCTGCATTTGTCGTCATGTGAATGACTTGGTCCTGTATCGCGATCATGAACCCTTCGGTCACCCCAAACAGCTCACCACTTATCAGCCATCTGTTCGACGCTTCCATGTCGACATGAGGTTGGCTGAGTTCGTGGCGATGTCTGCCATGAAGTTCCTTAGGAGTCCATGAATCACGCAGCTGCTGTGCGTGGGTGTCGGGAGTGGTGACTGTTAGAGAAGGGTTTGCGAGGTCCAGGGGTGTGAAGTGTGTGTCAGCCTTGACAATGGCTGAGTGGAGTGAGGAGTGTTGTGCTCTTTGGTGGAAGTGTTCCCTAAGTGTGTACTTGTTTTTCGTGTAGGGTGATGAGATTGATGAGTCCTCGGCCTCCCTCCTTGCGGGGAAGAGTCATTCTTTCCGTAGCAGACTTGGGGTGGTGCATGTTGTGTTTCGTGAATGTAGTGCGTGTTGTGCGTTGTAGTGCTTCGAGTTCAGTGTTTGTCCATGAAATTATGCCGAACGAATATGTTTGTGTGGGGACGGCAAAAGTGCTAATGGCTTTAATTTTATTTCTGGCATTGAGTTGTGTTTTGAGGATGTTGTGAACGCGAGCACAGTATGTTTTCTTGAGTGCGTTTTTGATGTTTGCGTTGTCAATGATGCGCGCTTGCTTGAAGCCCAGGTACCTGTAGGTCTCTCCCTCTTCCATGGATTGGATGGTCAACCCATGGTCCAGTTCAAAACCCTCCAAATTCGTAGTCTTCCCGCGTGTTATATGTAGCTTGCGGCATTTGTTGATTCCAAATTCCATCCCAATGTCTTTAGTGAACTGTGTTGTGACTTGTAGTAAATTAGTAAGTTCTGCACTGTTTGTGGCGTAGAGTTTAATATCATCCATGTAGAGTAAGTGTGTGATTTTGTATGGTATCAGAGTGCCTGAGGTAAGCTTATAACCGTGTTTTGTGTTGTCTAGCATGTGGCTTAATGGATTCAAGGCGAGGCAGAACCAAAGAGGACTCAAGGAATCTCCCTGGAAAATACCTCTTCTTATGTGAATGGGGACTGTAGTGATGGAGGTGTTGGAGGTGCGTAGGTGTAGTGTTGTGTTCCAACTCTTCATCGTGGCATCCAAGAATGCCGTGATCTGGGGGTGTACTTTGTAGAGTTGAAGAGTGTGCAAAAGCCAGGAATGGGGGACTGAGTCAAATGCCTTCTTGTAGTCGATGTACGCGATGTGTAAGTTCCTATTCTTCGCGCGCGCCTGGCGCAGGATTACAGAGTCAATAAGGAGTTGCTCCTTACAACCCTGAGAATTCCTGCGACAGCCCTTCTGCTGTTCGGAAAGAATGTTATGTGTCTCGATGTGTGTGTAAATTTTGTCTGCTAGGCAGGAGGTGAGGAGTTTGTAAAGTGTGGGGAGGCAAGTGATTGGACGGTAATTTGCAGGGTGTGCTGTTTCAGTGTTCTTGCTCTGTAGGTAAGTGACACCCTGTGTGAGGAAAAGAGGCATATGTTCTGGGTGTTGGATTATGTCAGTGAGTCCAACAGCTAGCTTCCCTTGCAGGGACGGGAACCTCTTGATCCAGAAGTTCTGAACGCCGTCTGCACCAGGAGCCTTCCAGTTGTGTGCATGTTTTAGTGCTGTCTGTATATCTGCGAGAGTAATATCATGGAAGGGCATGAAGGGTAAGTGTTCAGCGAGTTGTTCTTCATCTGTGATCCATGGTGCTTTGTCATTGTGGGGGATGGGGTTGGTCCACAGAGACGACCAGTATTCATGTAATGCCTCGCTGGTGGGTGTATTTGTGTTGGGTGCAGTGGAGGGAGATGAAAGGGATCTGTAGAATTTTTTCTCATTGTATTGGAAAGTATTGTTCTGTTGTTTGCGTAGAATACACTGTTTGTATCTTTGTAATCTTTTTGCAAGTGCACTGAGTTTTTGTTTTAGTGTGTTGAGATGTTCCTGAACCTGGTTATGATGGTTTGAGTGTGAAGGGCGAGTGTTTATGTGCTTGAATATCTTCTTGACCTGGGACATAAGTTTCTTTGTTTTGTTTCCTGCACAGTATTGTGTGAGCCTGGCTATGTCTCCTCTAAGGCCGCTGATGCGGCGGTCAAGCGACTTCTCCAAGGGGGGATATATTCTTTTGACCGTGCAGTGGTAGGTATGTGGTGTTGTTTGATTCCAAGTGCCCGAATGGTTCCCTGTGCCGCGCAGTAGTGTTGTATGTATGTCTTCTAATGTTTGGATATTGTCAAGGTGTTGTGGGATAGTGTGTGTGTTGAGATGGTATATGACTGTGGCGAGTTGTTTTCATGTGTGTACTTTGGGGATTGCAGGTCTGAGTGTGGGGTCTGTGCCTGTATATTGTGCTAGTGCGGTGTAGAAATTATCATGTGCTGCTTGTTGTATGTCATTAGTTGCATTGTTGGGGAATGTGGACTGAGGGGTAGAGGCTTCTGAGACTTCTGTGTTTGCCATAAAGGTAATGTCTTCTGTTGGGGTGGGGTGTGGTGTCCTGTGGTTGGATTCAGCGACCTCTTCCCTAATTTGTGCCAGTATCGTGGGAGAATAAGATTGTTTACTACTACAGAACGTCGCTGATCCGCTACCCGCGGTTCGCTAAGCCCTAACGATGGATAACGTGTGGTGAATGCATGGTGTAGTGCCTGTCTGTATCCTGTGAGTTGAGTTCCTAACTGTGTAACAGTGTAGAAGTCGCTCATAAGATCCTGGTTCATCTGTGATGACCATCGGATGCGCTGGCGTGGTTTCCCAGTCTTGGTGGTCGCCTGCTCTGACACAGACGAAACAATTCCGACTGTTCGGGCTGGATGGTGTTGCTCAGGCATTGTGGTAGCCATACTACAGGATGGGGTGCCACTTTCTCCACCACCACCTGCGGGAGACTGTAGTATTTTTTTCGAACGGAGACCTCTGCCTAACCCTCGAACGCGGGTGACTTTATCCTGCGCCACACCCGATGCAGCATGATCTATATTAGAACGAGTTCTCATCATGGATGGTTGGACCCTTTAGCCTACCCTAAAGCTAGTGTAGTTCCCGCCCCCACCGCGAGGAGGTAGGGTCCATCCGGGCTTATTATTATTATTATTATTATTTTTACTTCAAATTTAGAAAGTCTGTCCTGCTTCCGAGTACAATTAAATATTTATTTTTTTGAGTCAGATAATAAAACTTTTCCTTTCTTAAATCTCTTCTTGTAAGGGTGACAAGATGGACGCTGTTTAAAATACAGTAAATCCCCGTAAAGTACGCTCGTCAAGGGACCATGACCTACAAGCGTAATAAGCGGGATAGCGCTATAGGCGGGAAATGATTTATGAGATGGGGAAACATTTAGACACCATTTTACAAGAAAATACTTGATTCTGCAATAGATATAGTGCAAATGTGAGCTTATTTCCTATTAAAAAAATCTTTGATTATGGTTTGCCGTGTGTTTGTGCTACTGTTATGAATTATGACATTTTCAATGCGGTTCAAGTAACTATTAACATCAATTGAATCAATTGATGTTGTTCCACTAGGAACAACACTAATATATTTTCGGAGGAGATTTAGTGCACTGCCCGCTATTTCACACGCCTTTTCTTGAATAATTGGGCCACTTAATGGCACAGATGCATCACGGGACTGATGAATCCATTCAATTAGAATTTACTCGGCATTTTAATATTTTCCACACTTTACTTACTTTTGCAACCACCCTTCGCTGCATTGTTTTTATTTATTATGCATTTGTTCTTATTTTTTGTTATTGTTCTCAGACTGGATGAGGGAATTCCTATAGATTCTGCGAAATCCTTCTGACTTAGTGCAAATTTCTTGTCATACTTATGGAGAATTTGCGATTTTTCACTTATAGAAAGAGATTTCTGCTTCGACATTTTGCATTAACTTCCTGTATCACAGACCCGCACTTCAAAGAGTTCAAAGAGTCCCTCCTACCAGGGAAAGAAAAGAATCTTTACAGTGTTACATTTCTTTTCGATACCAAAATTTCCGATACAAAAAAGCGCTACAAGCGGGATTTGAAGCGTTATAAGAGGGTAAAAGTATACAGAGTTACATAGAAAATTCCAGCGACCGTATGAAAGGAGCGCAAAGAATGGGATAGTGTTATAAGCGGGAGCGTAATAACGGGGTTTTACTGTATATTACGATAGAGTTACAATGCAACTATTAATCATTTTGTAGTTAAACGTATTGTTTTACGAACTTCAATTCATATTTAGTATTTTGATATTATCGATAAAGTAGGATCACAATTGAAAGAATTACGTTAAAATTCTTAAAATTCTTAATTCTTAAATACTGTATATTTTGCAAAAACATTCTCAATAAAGTATTTACAGTGATACAGATTGATATGTATATATAAATCACTAATATATTAAAATAGAAAATGGTAATAAATAGGAAACACCGTACTTGACGAATTATAGAGATTTTATTATCTGTAATTTATATATATATATATATTATTTTTTGTAATTATATATATTTAATTAATGATCAGCTTTTATTAATGCATCAAATATAAATGTATTTTCTAAACAAAAAAGCTTAAAATAAATTTCGACTCGCATACACACTGTATATGTTTGTGTGACACAAACATACAATGTGAACCATTTTTAGGAAATTATACTAATTATTTATTTTTCTTAAATCGATACAATGACTTCATTTCGAATTGATTTATTAGACTTCAGTTTTTTCTTTTTCTTTTTAAAGTTGAACTTCTAAAGTTGAACTTGAGAGAGGAACAATTAGGGTCAAGGTAGATTAACCTACTACAGAGAAATTAGCAATACTTCAATACATCCTATTTACTTCGCCGTAAGTTGAAGAATTGCTTAAAAAAAAAAATCCAACCAAATTTCGGAGTGAACATTAAGTAATTACACAGCATCGTTATTTGATAGGAATGCAAAACATGTCGTTGATATTTGTTTTAATAAATTGATTATTTTTAATACATCGATATACGATGCAGGAATTTAACTGCCAACAAATTGATTTAACTGTCCTAATTATCGTAAAAATGCCATAGTAATAGTGGAACACTTGCAGAGGCACGAGAGTGGAACTTGCCCATTGTGTGATAGGAAATCACGTAACCGCCAGCAAATGCCTACGGGTGTTTTTTTTTTTTTTTAATCGCACATATTGCTTTTAATAATTAATAGAGTGAATAATGACATCGTTTCACGGTCAAAAATTAATAAAAAAAAATAGTAGTCGTTAAGGAAATTAACAGTTGAATGCATTTAATTTCCTAATAATTAAATAAGCGTAAGCTAATGTGATTTATTCCTTTTACCAGTCTTTGACCTTTTTATCATTCAAATTACAAACATCTTCTCGTTTATTGAATTTTCGGAAATTAATCACACTACAGAGTTGTCGAATCTTCGACCGGTAAAATGTCACTGATATTTCCACCACTACAGAAAGACTCTGACGTTTAGCCTCATAAAGAATATTCATATTATTTATTTATTTCAGGAAACTATTAAAATGATATCTGAAAACACCACTGGGCATCCAGAAATACAGTAAAAGCCCGTTATTACGCTCTTTAAGGGACCATGGCCTACGAGCGTAATAAGCGGGATAGCGCTATAGACGGGAAATCATTTATGAGATGGGGAAACATTTAGACGCCATTTTACAGGAAACATACATGATTCTGCAATATATATAGTGCAAATATGAGCTTATTTCCTATTAAAAAGATCTTTGATTGTGGTTTACCGTGTGTGTGTGCTCCTGTTATGAATTATGACATTTTCAATGGGGTTCAGGTAACTATTAAGGTCAGTTGATACATCACTAGGAGCAATACTAATATATTTTCGGAGCAGATTTCGTGCACACTTTACTTTTTAACGTTTGCAACAACCCTTCGCTGCATCGGTAATTGCATCTCTATTTTTCATTATTGTTCGCAGGCTGGACGAGGGAATTCCTAGATATTCTGCGAAATACTTCTGACTTCTGTAGAATTCTCGTCGTACTTACGGAGAATTTGCAATTTTTCACTTATAGAAAGGGATTTCTGCTTCGACATTTTTCAAAACTGTATCACAGACCCGCACTTCACAGAGTTCAAAGATTCTCTCCTACCAGGGAAAGAAAAGAATCTTTACAGTGTTACATTTCTTTTCGATACAAAATTTCCGATATAAAAAAAGCGCTACAAGCGGGATTTGAAGCGTTATAAGAGGGTAAAAGTATACAGAGTTACATAGAAAATTCCAGGGACCGTATAAAAGGAGCGCAAAGAATGGGATAGTGCTATAAGCGGGAGCGTTATATCGAGGTTTTACTGTATTTGGTATAGGTTGGTTTATTTTCAAATTCAATATTCTTATTCATTTCTTCATAATATTTAATATATAAAGTACGTTAGACTTCATAAAATACTCCTTCATTTTATTTGGCAATATTTCGCAAAACTTATACCGTAATCATTTTTGCTTTCTCAAGCCTCCTTTTTTTGTAATTATATCAACAATAAGTCTGTCTACATTTATGACAACAAATAAGCATCAGTAATGATACATTAAGTTCTTCTTCATTATTACAGAATAAAGATAAACAATTTGCAAGAAACCTGTTCAATTTTGCATTGATACATTAAGTGTTTTTTTTACATTAAGTTCTTTTTTCATTATTTCAGAATAAAGATAAACAATTTTCAAGTATATTAATAAGGACAGAGGTTATGTGGTGAATGCCAAAACCCTATCATATTTTCAGGATATGATCAGGGGAAAGGAAAACAAATTTCAAAAATTAAATTACGTAAATAATGTATCATTGCCAAATTGAATCAGGTTTCTTATAAATATTTATCTTCATATCATTACAAAATTGTTTATCTTAATTCTGTAATAATGAAAAAGAACTTAATGTAAAAAAACACTTAATGTATCAATGCAAAATTGAACAAGTTTCTTGCAAATTGTTTATCTTTATTCTGTAATAATGAAAAAAGACAGGGCTTTGGAGCGGAGCTGGAGCACGGAGCAATGGAGCAATGGGTTTTTTCCCGGAGCTGGAGCGGAGCCGGAGCACACAAGTTTTTTACTGCTCCATTGCTCCAGATTTTTTTTTTTTTTTTTAATGTTTACCAGTCCTATTAGGTATAATTACAGAATTATTCCTGTTTTATAGGTGCTGGAAAGTTTAACGGTGTCTTTTCAAAAATAAAATTTAATTAATGTTAAAGAATAGATTAGAAGTTTTTTACTACATTTTTATTAACTACAATTATAATTACTCCAATTTATTTATCTAAATATCTTTGAGTAAGTATATTCATTTACTCTAAATCCAAACTTATTGTTTATATTAGTAATATTGAAAATCTTCAACCAACTAAGTCTTGTTTTGTTTTCAGAAGAGTATTTTTTCTCTGATGTTTTTATCTTTATATATATTTTTCAAGACTATATTATAAATAATTTTTTCTTCTCTATTCAAAATTTTATATCTTACTGTTATTGAAGAGTAATCTTGTTGAAGATTTATTGAAGTAAAAGTTTGATTTTGGTTGCTACTTATTAGTATTATACCATTGGCATAAACGTAAATCTTGCACTTTTTAATAATATCACTAATAGAATTTACATATAAAATAAAAAAACAGAGAACCTAAATTTTAAACTTGTAATACACCTCTCTTAACATTGTTACTTATCAAATTATTTATTTTGACTTTGGATTTTCTATTTTTTAAGTAAGTTTTGATAAGATCATGAAAATCTCCTCTTATATCGTAATTTTCTAATTTTTTAATAGAATTTTATGGTCAATATTATCAAAAGCCTTGCTAAAGTCTATAAAAGCTATTATTGATACTTTTCTTTTATTTAGATTTTGTGTAATTTCATTATTTAAATGATTTTATCAAATTACGAACCCCAAATATTCGCAGTATTCTTCTAAAAACTCATGGGCTAACCCAACCTTTGGATACTGTGACTCATTGGGGTTCAACGTTTGCAATGGTTGATCGTCTACTTGTTTTTAAGCATTATAGTGAACAAGTAGCTGCAGCTGGAGCCATAGAAATGATATTAACTACAGCTGAATGGCACGAAACTAAGAATATAAGAGATCTCCTGACAAAGCCAAATTTTACTTTATAAAGTAAATTGTCAAGGGAGTTTACATGAAGGAGTGGCAAAAACTTGCAAAATTTCTCCAAGACAATGGCGGAAAATTGCTATGGGAATTTTGACCTCCATGCGAAAATGTGACGAAAATCTTTTCCAAAACACCCATTTTCTTGCCGGAGTCTATGTAGATCCTCGGTATAGAATTTTACTGAGTTCGTCGCAAACGACAAAAGCAAACGAAGGACTTTAAATATCGCCCGACAACTCGAAAAACTAAAGATTTTTCAGCGCTTTGATATGAGGCAAGAGAGTGAAAGGCTGGAATCCTCAATAATTGAATCCGAGCAGCCACATCGAATAGCAAGTTTTCAACAATCACAGAAAGGAAAAACAAATACTTCGATTTCAGCAGACAATAGTAGTTATCCCGGCACTATGGGCCATCAATTCCCGGCACTCTGGACCAAAAAAGGGGGGAAGATCAAATATATTAGGTTACCTGAGCTAGCTGTTTACAGGGGGGAGGTGCAACGAGGGCACTTGGGAGATCACGTAACCTAGGTATTTTTAGGGGGGAAGGAGCAACTGAGGTGTGTCTTTGCATCATTTGAGATCGATATTACATAATGAGGGACAGGTAGGAGTTGTGGCGGCACTGGGTGACATGAGTTAGCGTTTTCCCGGCACTGGGAGAAAGTCAGACTCTAGATTGAGGGCGATCTAGACCAGAGTGGGAGGAGGTGCAGGTGGACATTAGTTCAGGTGACCTAGGGTTTTTTACGGGGATTGGCTGCATTGGGTGACATAAGTTAGCGTTTTCCCGGCACTGAGGATCCGGTACTGGGAGAAAGTCAAACTCTAGATGACGTGTGCTAGTGCTTTCCCGGCACTAGAGGTCAATAGCATGATTCAGTTATTCAGTAATTTTCATAAGATTAAGTATTCAGATTAATTTTTATCTTTTATTTAGTAGTTTAATGTTTTTTCATTAATTGATTGATAAGTCTTTAATGATTTAATTTAGATTGCGTATTATTATCAAGTTAATTATTATTTTCATATACGGATTTGAATGATGACGTTTTCAAACATGTATGGACTTGCAGAATGGAATGATGACGTTTTTATTCATTAATTTTCATAACATAAAGATGTTATCTAATTTAATGTATATGAAGGGAAAAAATAATTTACTATTATCTGTTGAATGTTTCTTATGAGGGCACTGGGGAGTGTCCCGCATTTCATGGCACTGGGGATGGAGGGCACTCGGGGTTAAGACATGTTATAACATGTTTAAGTTGTTCATTAATTTTTATTTATAGTTATTTGCATAAGATTAAGTCTTCAGATTTATTTTAGATTACAAAACTAACTTTAAGTTCGATTACTTTATGTCTTTTGGTTGTTGTTTCAAGATGATTGATTTCTATATTATAGTTATTTTTCTTACGATTAAGACTTTAACGATTTATTTTAGATTAGATTAATTTTTGATTGATGACGTTTTCAAACATGTATAGACTTGCAGCATGAAATGGTGACGTTTTTATTAGTTATTTTT
>JAFIDM010133093.1:0-12699 GCA_023159025.1 Thereuonema tuberculata
CTCAGTTAGCACAACGATAACAATATAGGATTATTCAAATATAAATGATTATAAGCTCTAATTTTATACAGATATAATAATCATGGCTTATACTTGAGTAAAACAAATGTTATTTAACAGGATATATATTCACACAATATATCCTTAAATCGAAACCTGCTCAATATCTTTCCCACAAAATTAAGGGAGGGAGACCAGATTCCTACCCGACACGACCTCGGGTGGTAGTCGAGGGAAATCCCAGTGGGTAACTGCAAATAAGGAATAAGGAGCCAGGGATCAAAAAGATGAATGGCAAGCTGGCTGCACTATTTGCCGACATCTTTCATGGACAATGTCGTCCATGGAAGCCTCAATCCGAAAAGTAAGAATGAGTGGGTGACTGATATCCTTAACTCATCACCTCCACCCTGACACTTTAACGGAAATTAGATTAGCCACAATTTTTTTTTTCCAGTTTAAAATAGTCTTACTATATTTCATAGCTTGCATCTATAGTTTCCACTAACAATTGGGTATAAACATGGGTGTCTTGACTGGATATCTGCTCTAAAAACCCAAACAGGAGATAGCCTTTCTATATTTTGGTCAGCAAAACATCTAAGGGCTGTGTAAGGAATCAATGAGGTGTAGGCACCTATCACTGACCCTGCTTTCAGTTCTGTATTCTTCATTCTTAAATCACCTTATTGTCCATCCTTTATATAGCCATAACAAAAGCAGTTTCTTGCATCACTGCCATTTTATCATCAATTTTTTTGGAAGGTTATCAAATCATGTTCCTTGCCCATGTTGATCAGCCACACTGCATGAATTGCACGTAATTTAATACAGTATCATATATACTATATTTTACTATGATGGATGAATACTATCTCTATCATGGAAGGTCAAAATTAAATTCAGAGATAGTCATAATATTTTGTCAGAAAGCTTGAATCAAAAATTACCCAAATCACTAAGGAATGTATGGGCGTTTAAAGGAAAAACAGAAAAAAAAACAACTGATATTGAATAAAACCTTTTATATCTTCTTAATATATAAAAATGAATGTTTCTTTGTTTGTTTGTCCCGTATGTGTTCCTATACCATTCATCAGATTGCAATAAAACTTTGGTGAGTTGTTGTGCGCAAGCCCGCATAGGTTTCTGAATTAGTAGAACCATTTTACAATATCTGGTGCGCGAGTCGTTTCAACAAATGAGTGCATTTCCGGTTTCACGGTTGGCAGTTCCCGATGCGACTCGCATTTGCAATGACCATCAACAAAGCACAGGGACAATCACTACAAGTGTGTGGACTAAATTTGGAAAATCCATGCTCCACACACGGACAGCTGTATGTGGCCTGCTCACGTGTCGGAAAACCTTCTGATTTATTCGTGAATGCACCAGACGGAAAAACAAAAAAATATTGTGTATCCAAAAGAATTTCAATAAACAGAATTAAAACACAAACACTTTCTTTCTTTGAGTGGCATTGCAACACATGCCGGTTACAGCTAGTTATGAATATATTTTCTGAATGAATTTTTCTCGTTTTCTGAATGAATAAATTATTTTTAATTATACATTATTTTCATAACTGCAAAGTCAATCAATGTTTTCATTTCTTCTTAAAACTTAAACTTACCTCTCCTATTTTATCTTTTTTATAGGTTCCATCTCTCCTGAAGCCATATAATTCTGCAAATTCATTACTCTGTTTAGGTGAGAGCTCAGTTTTATTTTCCTCAAGCAATAGAGTTGGGAACTCCCATAAATTGGCCAACAAACCTTCAAAATTAAAAATTGATTTTATTTTTATTTATTTTTTAACCAAATTTACAAAAATAACACAAATAACAGACTGAAAGTTGAGATAATTATAATTTTTCTTGTAATTTTTATAAATCTCTACCTTTCTGAGGTCTTTGAACCAAATAAAATTCTTCCTTGGATTTATTACGAAAAAATATCATCACAAAAGTCTTCTCCTTTCTTCCAGGTTGTTTCTTTAGTATTCGAGGGTAATTTTCAACACCAAGTCTGGAAACGAAAAAGAATATTTACATTTATTTCATTTTTTTTATAAATATGTATTTAATAAGTTTTTAATTATAATTAAAATATTTTATCCATGCAATTGCAATCAGAAAGTGTAGTAATCAAGCGAATGGCACATAAATACAAAATTTAAGAAATTAAAATGATAGAAAATATAAGTAACTTATATATAAAAAACAGGACATTCATTGCATTACATATCCATGTCCCAACTTTAATGGAAATTCACATTGCTCTGTAAAACAAATATTAGACTGTTTTCTGTTTTAAGTGATATCTGGTTTTGGGTTATCTTTTATTGAGAATCACATGGCTAGAATAGCTTGAAATATACTCAACCAATCTGTACCAAAATTCACATTTAAGTTTAGTATTATTATCAAGATTTGATTAGTCACTTTACAAAAGGGCAAAGAAACAGTACTTCTCTGGCCACGTGGGACAAACATGATGCCCCCTATCCACGTGTCAAAGAACATAAACATGCCTTTACAAACAAAGATCCCACATGTTCATACAGTACCACATTACAGTGAGACTGGACCCCCCCCCCCCCAACTTCACTAATGCCAAACTCTTCTTCCAGCACAATAAACTAGTCCGTCGCCTCCTTGATGAATCTTTCAACATCATCCGGCTTAAGGCCTACAATCTTATCACCAGTGAGCAAAACACCAGTCACGATTGCTAAACCCCTTAATTCCTTAACTTTCCCCATATTTTCACTATGTTTCCTCACCTCATGTTGTCCTAAATGTTTGAGTCGTTTTATACGAGGGTGGTTTGATAACTTCTCGGAACGGAATAGAAAAAAAGTAAGTACATCACTGAAACTTTTTTATTTTTCAATGTAGTCTCCTTGTAGATTAATGCACTTTGTCCAGCGATGTTCCAATGCTTTGATCCCATTTCAAAAATGAGATTCCTCAAGGCCAGCAAAATACCCATCAACTTCAGCTATCAGTTCTTCTTTTGAAGAGAATCTCCGTCCACCAAGGAAAATTTTAAGCTTTGGGAAGAGATGGAAGTCTGACGCAGCCATATCAGGAGAATACGGTGGGTGTGGCAACAATTCATACCTTAGTGCGTGTAATTATGCCATGGCAACGGCACATGTGTGCGGCCTGCATTGTCTTGATGGAAGATAACTTTCTTCTTTGCTAAACCTGGCCTTTTTTCACATATCTTTTGTTGTAATTGATCCAGGAGGTTAGCATAGTATTCTCCATTAATTGTTTTCCCGCTGGGGAGATAATCTACAAACAGAATCCCCCTTCACATCCCAGAACACTGATGCCATGACCTTTCCGACCGAATGAATTGTCTTTGCTTTCTTTGGTGGCGGAGAATCCCACTGCTTTAACTGTTGTTTTGTCTCTGGGGTATAGTAGTGGACCCAAGTTTCATCTGTGGTCACAAACCAGCGTAAAAAATCTTGTTCGTTTCTCCTAAAACGGGCCAAGCATTGTTCAGACATATCCATTCTTATGCGTTTTTGATCCAGCATCAAGAGAGGCGGCACCCATCTTGCAGATATTTTTTTCATATGAATTCTTCAGTTAAAATGTGATATACCCTTTCAGATGACATCTGGCAAGCTTGAGCAATCTCTCGCACTTTCAATCGGCGATCCTCAATTACCATTTTGTGCACCTTTGCAATGATTTCTGGGATAGTGACACATCTTGGTCGACTACTGCGTGAATCATCATCTAAGCTCTCCCGACCGAATTTAAATTCGTTTGTCCACTTTGCAACAGTTGAATATGAAGGAGCAGTCCCCCAGTGTATTCTGTAAATCGGCATGAATGTCCTTTGCTTTCATACCCTTCTTTATGAAGTACTTAATCACTGCTCTCGACTTTTTCCATTGTCGCAAATCACTACGCGGGAACAACAATAGAGCCATTGCCACAGCTGTCCTCCAAGAGCACATTATTTGTGCTCACGTGTTTACAGGTAACAGTCGAATGATTATCACGTGAACAACTCGTGGCACTAGCGCTGACCTCTAGTGGTGATTCCGAGAACTTATCAAACCATCCTCGTATGTTTGTGCCGTCCCTGAAGATGGAATATGCACAGTATTCTGAAACCGTCAGATTATTTCCATCCTTTTAATCCTGTTTATTTATTTTACATTATCAAGTACGTGCTTTTTATTTTGAATTTTATCTTCTTATTTTCATAGTATAATGCACTGATCAAAATCAAGCTTTATTTTTGAATGTTATTGTCCAGCGCACATTGATTATATTTTGATATTTGTAGCCCCTGTTTATGGACCTCTTCCCAGTAGGCACAAATAGTGGGCCCAAAGAATTATTCATTTTTTTATTAGAAACTTCAGACTTTACTCTAACTGAAGCAAGGCAATGAGGTTTTAGTATTCATAAACCCAACCTATGAACCAATATCAAGTAAGTGCCAAAATAGTCTGCCCTTAAAAGAATTCAAATATAAATGTACTGATCTACATCCAATTCAATATTTAACAATCTATTTTTGTTGTATACTACTTTTGAGATTTTGCTTTCTGTACTTCTTTGTTAAGGGTCTGTGTGGGTCCAAAATACTGTTCCTAAATAGATTAGATTAGAATGGGGTGAATGTAGGCGGCAGGAAGCTAAGCACCACGACCAGTAGATCTATTGTGCTAAACCCACGGAAATGAGGACAGATGAGAGAAAGACTGAGAAAGTATGGTGGTAGGCTCGCAGGGGAAATGGGAGAACCCCGAGAAAACCTGCCCAGCGCAGATTGTCCACCATCATGAAACCCACAAGAGAACCAAACCCGGGACTCAGAGATGAGAGGCCAGTGTCTTAGCGACAACGCCAACCGCGCGGCCCTGTTCCCAAATAACTCAAAAGAATAATTTACTGATCATCATCAAACTTCTTGTTTAGGAGTTCAGTTTTATTACCTAATTAGATTTTTGTGCGTATAATGCCATTTTATAAGTCCCTTTGCAGTATTAGCCAAAATTTATACAGTATTATGGTATTCTTTGTCCTTACGTAAATTGAAGAATATCATACTAATTTACATAACATTTCATGTTCATAAATCTTCACAGACTATGTTAAAATCCTTTTCGCTCTTCTGATGCTTTTTTAGTTTCCTTAGTTTATTCTTTCCTTTAATATTATTCCTTTACTAAGGTTCTTTTTAATACAAAATTTTACTTTTTGCTTATCAACCTAGATGCATCAACAATTTTAAGGAATTCTATAAAAGACCCCCCCCCCCCCCATTTTTTTTTAAACATAGAATCAGCTGTTGGAGAATAAAAACATTATCTTGGACTTGTAATAATAATAATAATTTATTATACTTGATATGGGTTTTATCCCTTTACAAGTGTGATTCGATTAGTGTTACAGTTTTAATACTATTGTTTTTTAATAATTATATAAACAAAAAATTACTAATACTAATATTAATAATGACAATAATAATAATAATAATAATAATAATAATAATAATAAGCCCCCATGGACCCTACCTCCTCGCGGTGGGGGCGGGAACTACACTAGCTTTAGGGTAGGCTAAAGGGTCCAACCATTTATGATGAGAACACGTTCTAATATAGATCATGCTGCATCGGGTGTGGCGCAGGATAAAGTCACCCGCGTTCAGGGGTTAGGCAGAGGCCTCCGTTCGAAAAATATATTACAGTCTCCCGCAGGTGGTGGTGGAGAAAGTGGCACCCCATCCTGTAGTATGGCTACCACAATGCCCGGGCAACACCATCCAGCCCGAACAGTCGGAAGTGTTTCGTCTGTGTCAGAGCAGGCGACCACCAAGACTGGGAAACCACGCCAGCGCATGCGATGGTCACCACAGATGAACCAGGATCTTATGCGCGACTTCTTCACTGTTACAAAGTTAGGTACTCAACTAACAGGATACAGACAGGCACTACACCAAGCTTTCACCACACGCTATCCATCGTTAGGGCTTAGCGAACAGCGGGTAGCGGATCAGCGACGTTCAATTGTAGTAAACAATCTTATTCTCCCATGCATACTTGCACAAATTAAAGAAGAAGTCGCTGAATCCAACCACAGGACACCAAACCACACCCCACCAGAAGACACCATTATGGAAAACACGGAAACAATCTCTACCCCTCAGTACACATGCCCCAACAATACAACTAATGAAATATTACGTGCAGCTCATGATCATTTCTACACTGCACTTGCACAATACACAGGCACAGACCCCACACTCAGGCCGCCACTCCCCAAAGTACACACATCAAAACAACTCGCCACAGTCATATACCATCTCAACACACACACTATCCCACAACACCTTGACAACATCCAAACATTAGAAGACATACATACAATACTCTACTGTGCTGCACAGGGAACCATTCGGGCACTTGGAATCAAACAACACAACATACCTCCCACTGCACGGACACAAGAATACATCCCCCCTTGGAGACGTCGCCTTGAGGGCCGCATCAGCGACCTTAGAGGAGACATAGCCAGGCTCACACAATACTGTGCAGGAAACAAAACAAAGAAACTTATGTCCCAGGTTAGAAAGATATTCAAGTACATAAATACTCGCCCTTCACATTCAAATCATCATAACCAGGTTCAGGAACATCTCGACACACTAAAACAAAAACTCAGTGCACTTGCAAAAAGATTACAGAGATACAAACAGTGCACTCTGCGCAAACAACAGAACAACACTTTCCAATACAATGAGAAAAAATTCTACAGATCCCTTACATCTTCCTCTACTGCAACTAACACAAACACTCCCAACAGCGAGGCTTTACATGAATACTGGTCGTCTCTGTGGTCAAACCCTATCCCCCACAATGATAAAGCACCATGGATAACAGAGGAACAGCAACTCACTGAACACTTACCCTGCATGTCCTTCCATGAGATTACTCTCGCAGACATACAGACAGCACTAAAACATGCACACAACTGGAAGGCTCCTGGTGCAGACGGAGTCCAGAACTTCTGGATCAAGAGGTTCACGTCCCTGCATGGAAAACTAGCGCTTACACTCACTGACATAATCCAACACCCAGAACATATGCCTCGTTTCCTCACACAGGGTGTCACATACCTACAGAGCAAGAACACTGAAACAGCGCAACCTGCAAACTACCGCCCAATCACTTGCCTCCCCACACTTTACAAACTCCTCACCTCCTGCCTCGCAGACAAGATCTACACACACATCGAGACATATAACATTCTTTCCGAACAGCAGAAGGGCTGTCGCAGGAATTCCCAGGGTTGTAAGGAGCAACTCCTTATTGACTCTGTAATTCTGCGCCAGGCACGCGCGAAGAATAGGAGCTTACATATCGCATACATCGATTACAAGAAGGCATTTGATTCTGTCCCTCATTCCTGGCTCCTACACACTCTTCATATCTACAAAATACACCCCAAGATCACGGCATTCTTAGCTGCCACGATGAAGAGTTGGAACACAACATTACACCTACCCACCTCTAACACCTCCATCACTACAGATCCCATTCCCATAAGGAGAGGTATTTTCCAGGGAGACTCCTTGAGTCCTCTTTGGTTCTGCCTCGCCTTGAATCCACTGAGCCATATACTAGATAACACAAAACACGGTTATAGGCTTACCACAGGCACTGTGACACCATATAAAATCACACACTTACTCTACATGGATGACATTAAACTCTATGCCACAAACAATGCACAACTTACTAATTTACTACAAGCCATCACACAGTTCACCAAAGACATTGGGATGGAATTTGGAATTGACAAATGCCGCAAGTTACACATAATACGTGGGAAGACTTCGAATTTTGAGGGTTTTGAACTGGACCATGGTTTGGCCATCCAATCCATGGAAGAGGGAGAGACCTACAAGTACCTGGGCTTCCAGCAAGCGCGCGTCATTGACAACGCAAACATCAAAAATGCACTGAAGAACACATACCTTGCTCGAGTTCACAAAATCCTCAAAACACAACTCAACGCCAGAAATAAAATTAAAGCTATCAACACTTTTGCCGTTCCCACACTAACATATTCGTTCGGCATAATTCCATGGACAAACACCGAACTCGAAGCACTACAACGCGCAACACGCACTACATTCACGAAACACAACATGCACCACCCCAAGTCCGCTACGGAAAGGATGACTCTTCCCCGCAAGGAGGGAGGCCGAGGACTCATCAACCTCATCACCCTACACGAAAAACAAGTACATACACTTAGGGAACATTTCCACCAAAGAGCAGAAGACTCCTCACTTCACTCAGCCATTATCAAGGCTGACACACACCTCACACCCCTGAACCTCAAAAACTCTTCTCCAACACTCACCACCCCTGACACCCACACTCAGCAGCTGCGTGAATCATGGGCTCGTAAGGAACTCCATGGCAGACATCATCATGAACTCAGCCAGCCTCATGTCGACATGGAAGCGTCGAACAGATGGCTGACGAGTGGTGAGCTGTTTGGGGGGACCGAAGGGTTCATGATCGCAATACAGGACCAAGTCATCTCCACACGCAACTACAAGAAACACATTCTACACGATGCAAACACATATGACGACAAATGCAGGAAATGCCACACTACGCATGAGACGATCGACCACGTAATATCAGGCTGTCCCCTTCTCTCTCAAACAGACTACCTCCACCGACACAATCAGGTAGCATCGATCGTTCATCAACAACTAGCACACAAACATTCACTTATTAAGAGCACGGTTCCGTACTACAAGTACATACCACAAAGCGTATTAGAATCACCTTCATATAAACTATACTGGGACCGCCCCATTCACACAGACAAAACCATACATCACAACAGACCAGACATCACACTTGTTGATAAGGTCAACAAACAGACCTATCTAATTGATATTGCAGTGCCTATCAGCAAGAACATGCAGAAAACTCACGCAGACAAGATCAGTAAATACACTGATCTAGCACACGAGCTCCAGAAGCAGTGGAGGCAGGATCGAGTACGTGTTGTACCCATCGTTCTGTCTGCCACTGGTCTGGTGCCTCACACATTGCACCACAGTCTCAGCACACTAGGACTTCACAAAAACACTTATGCACAACTGCAGAAGGCTGTGGTACTCAACACTACACGCATAGTTAGGAAATTTATGGACACAAGCACACATCCCTAATCATTCTTGCACACATCTTTACACTTGGCAGTATGTGCTTTGGTCCTTGACCCGCCATATTGTTTTTGCTGGGGAAACCCAAGGTTTGAAACTTACAAACATAATAATAATAATAATAATAATAATTATTATTATTAATAATAATGGACCCTTCCTCCTCGCGGTGGGGGCGGGAACTACACTAGCTTTAGGGTAGGCTAAAGGGTCCAACCATCCATGATGAGAACTCGCTCTAATGTGTAGATCATGCTGCATCGGGTGTGGCGCAGGATAAAGTCACCCGCGTTCGGAGGTTAGGCAGAGGTCTCCGTTCGAAAAATATACTACAGTCTCCCGCAGGTGGTGGTGGAAAAAGTGGCACCCCATCCTGTAGTATGGCTACCACAATGCCCGGGCAACACCATCCAGCCCGAACAGTCGGAAGTGTTTCGTCTGTGTCAGAGCAGGCGACCACCAAGACTGGGAAACCACGCCAGCGCATCCGATGGTCATCACAGATGAACCAGGATCTTATGCGCGACTTCTTCACTGTTACACAGTTAGGGACTCAACTCACAGGATACAGACAGGCATTACACCATGCATTCACCACACGTTATCCATCGTTAGGGCTTAGCGAACAGCGGGTAGCGGATCAGCGACGTTCTATAGTAGTAAACAATCTTATTCCTCCATGCATACTTACACAAATTAGGGAAGAGGTTGCTGAATCCAACCACAGGACACCACACCCCACCCCACCAGAAGACATTACCTTTATGGCAAACACAGAAGCCTCAGAAGCCTCTACCCCTCAGTCCACATTCCCCAACAATACAACTAATGACATACAACAAGCAGCACATGATAATTTCTACACCGCACTAGCACAATATACAGGCACAGACCCCACACTCAGACCTCCACTCCCCAAAGTACACACATCAAAACAACTCGCCACAGTCATACACCATCTCAACACACACACTATCCCACAACACCTTGACAATATCCAAACATTAGAAGACATACATACAACACTCTACTGCACGGCACAGGGAACCATTCGGGCACTTGGAATCAAACAACACCACATACCTACCACTGCACGGTCACAAGAATACATCCCCCCTTGGAGACGTCGCCTTGAAGGCCGCATGAGCGACCTTAGAGGAGACATAGCCAGGCTCACACAATACTGTGCAGGAAACAAAACAAAGAAACTTATGTCCCAGGTCAGGAAGATATTCAAGCACATAAACACTCGCCCTTCACACTCAAACCATCATAACCAGATTCAGGAACATCTCGACACACTAAAACAAAAACTCAGTGCACTTGCAAAAAGATTACAAAGATACAAACAGTGCTCTCTTCGCAAACAACAGAACAATACTTTCCATTACAATGAGAAAAAATTCTACAGATCCCTTTCATCTCCCTCCACTGCACCCAACACAAACACACCCACCAGCGAGGCATTACATGAATACTGGTCGTCTCTGTGGTCCAACCCCATCCCCCACAATGACAAAGCACCATGGATCACAGATGAAGAACAATTCGCTGAACACTTACCCTTCATGCCCTTCCATGATATTACTCTCGCAGATATACAGACAGCACTAAAATATGCACACAACTGGAAGGCTCCTGGTGCATACGGCGTTCAGAACTTCTGGATCAAGAGGTTCACGTCCCTGCATGGGAAGCTAGCTCTTGCACTCACTGACATAATCCAATACCCAGAACATATGCCTCTTTTCCACACACAGGGAGTCACTTACCTACAGAGCAAGAACACTGAAACAGCACACCCTGCAAACTACCGTCCAATCACTTGCCTCCCCACACTTTACAAACTCCTCACCTCCTGCCTTGCAGACAAAATTTACACACACATCGAGGCACATAACATTCTTTCCGAACAGCAGAAGGGCTGTCGCAGGAATTCCCAGGGTTGTAAGGAGCAACTCCTTATTGACTCTGTAATCCTGCGCCAGGCGCGCGCGAAGAATAGGAACTTACACATCGCGTACATCGACTACAAAAAGGCATTTGACTCAGCCCCCCATTCCTGGCTTTTACACACTCTTCAACTCTACAAAGTACACCCCAAGATCACAGCATTCTTGGATACCACGATGAAGAGTTGGAACACAACATTACACCTACGCACCTCCAACACCTCCATCACTACAGTCCCCATTCCCATAAGGAGAGGTATTTTCCAGGGAGATTCCCTGAGTCCTCTTTGGTTCTGCCTTGCCTTGAATCCATTAAGCCACATGCTAGACAACACAAAACACGGTTATAGGCTTACCTCAGGCACTCTGACACCATACAAAATCACACACTTACTCTACATGAATGATATTAAACTCTACGCCACAAACAACACACAACTTACTAATTTACTACAAGTCACAACACAGTTCACCAAAGACATTGGGATGGAATTTGGAATTGACAAATGCCGCAAGCTACATATAACACACGGGAAGACTTCGAATTTGGAGGGTTTTGAACTGGACCATGGGTTGGCCATCCAATCCATGGAAGAGGGAGAGACCTACAAGTACCTGGGCTTCCAGCAAGCGCGCGTCATTGACAACGCAAACATCAAAAACACACTCAAGAAAACATACTGTGCTCGTGTTCACAACATCCTTAAAACACAACTCAATGGCAGAAATAAAATTAAAGCCATTAACAGTTTTGCCGTCCCCACACTAACATATTCGTTCGGCATAATTTCATGGACAAATACTGAACTCGAAGCACTACAACGCACAACACGCACTACATTCACGAAACACAACATGCACCACCCCAAGTCCGCTACGGAAAGGATGACTCTTCCCCGCAAGGAGGGAGGCCGAGGACTCATCAATCTCATCACCCTACACGAAAAACAGGTACACACACTTAGGGAACACTTCCACCAAAGAGCACAACACTCCTCACTTCACTCAGCTATTGTCAAGGCTGACACACACTTCACACCCCTGGACCTCGCAAACCCTTCTCTAACACTCACCTTTCCTGACACCCACACACAGCAGCTGCGTGAATCATGGGCTCGTAAGGAACTCCATGGCAGACATCGCCACGAACTCAGCCAACCTCATGTCGACATGGAAGCATCGAACAGATGGCTGACGAGTGGTCAGCTGTTTGGGGAGACCGAAGGGTTTATGATCGCGATACAGGACCAAGTCATCCCCACACTCAACTACAAGAAACACATTCTACATGACGCAAACACACACGACGACAGATGCAGGAAATGCCACACTACACAGGAGACAATCGACCACATAATATCAGGCTGTCCCCTCCTGTCCCAAACAGACTACCTCCAGCGATACAATCAGGTAGCGTCGATCGATCAGCACACAAACACTCACTTATTAAGAAGATAGTACCATACTACAAGTACACACCACAAAGCGTACTAGAGTCACCCTCACATAAGCTATA
>JAFIDM010133094.1:0-12696 GCA_023159025.1 Thereuonema tuberculata
CGGCCAATTAAAAGATACTAGATGATCCGCGGATTTCATGGTTTCATTTCATTTCATGGTTTTATTCTCACTTAATATTGATGTTTTGAGTGAGAAGCTGAAAGCGGAGTTGAATTGGTTATAGATGTGTTGGGGCAGGTATATTTGTAATTGATTTTTCTCCACTTTCACCTGCCACGCTTTGAGTCCTAGACATTCTTATTAAGTGAGCGACCACGGATCATCTGTGTATAGTTTAATAACACTGCATAACCTGAGATTTCAGAGTTGCTAGCGCTCTGGGGTTTTGGGAAATGCATTGTGTCGGCCAATTAAAAGATACTAGATGATCCGTGGATTTCATGGTTTCATTTCATTTAATGGTTTCATTCTCACTTAATACACACACCTGGAAAACCTGGAAAACCTGGAATACTCAGGGAATTTTGAAAACATATCAATCTCAGGAAAAACTCAGGGAATTCTTGTTAAGTTATTATTACGTGTGTTTCACTCGAGGATTCCTACAAGTTCAAGCCGCCCGCTATTCTGAATCCAAAGATCACCTAAAGCTCAAGTAATCGATATAATTATTCAGCAGACAAAATTAAAGTTTCTCATGACAGATGCTAAGTTCAAAAAGGATATTTTTTAAACAAATATAATGAAGAGTGGCTGTTTTAAAAATTTAATCTGGCCTCTAAAATAAAAGAGTATTTAAAATATCTAATCCTTTAATTAGCAGTCCCGCAGTCATCAACATCCGGTAGCCATGATGCTAAAGCTTGTGCCGGTATGAGCGCGTTTCAACCCATTCCGTTACAACTTTTTCTCAAAAATTGAGTTTCTCGCATTTCTTTAATTTTTTAAGAATGCCTCATACTAGTTTTATCGTTTATGATTGATGCTCATGTCAACCCAGAATGGTCACAGTGGCTAGAGGAGGTAGAAAATGCAAGCAAAGTGCAAAATTTGTAAAAAAGTATTTGAACTTAGTAACATGGGACGTCAAGCTGAGTAAGCCATTCTAAAAGTGTTACACACAAGAGAAATGCTGTGTCTCATTCATGCATGCCTTTGAAGAAGTAATTCTCATGCAATGTGGATGCTAACAATAAACAAGATAATGGCAGTGTTGCAGAAAAACATTAATCACAAGTAACATCACTTTCTGTTTCTTCATCAAGTAAATCATGTTCAACCTTGAATAATTTTGTTTCAAATGATGATGTCAAAGCTGCAGAAATCATCTGGACTTTAAAAATTGTCATGGGTCATGGTTCATTTAATTTTCAGGAATGATTAGAACACCTTTTTAAACAAATGTTTAAAGATAAGTAGGATTGCTGAACAGTGGTCCCACAAAAATGTTATATATGATTTTGTATGGATTGGCACCATATTTTACACGTTCATTGACTGATGATCTTCTGTTGAGTTCCTCCTTTGTTGTATGCTTTAAAGAGTCCTTGAACAAAATAGTTCAGCGTGAACAAATGAACATTGTCTTGAGATACTGGGATATCTTACATCGGTATTTTTAGGGCACACAACAGCAAAAGATCTTCTCAGAAATGTCCTAGAAGCTTTAGCCTCTCTACCTCTGCAAAAAATGATACAAGTGTCGATGGACGGTCCAAATGTAACTTGTACTTTCTTTCGTGAAATGTCTACAGATTTGGTAACAGACGAGGAAGATCCAGAGATATTATCAGTTGGAAGCTGTGGTCTTCATGTTGTTCATGGTGCTTTTCAGTTTGGCCACAAGAAATCAGAATGGAATATAAATGAGTTCCTTAGAGACCTCTATTATTTTTTTAGACTCTCCTGCTCGGCGTGCAGATTATGTTAGGATTACTGGTGAAGCTGATCTACCTCAGAAGTTTTGTGCATCTCGTTGGCTCCAAAATGCAGCGGTCGCTGAAAGAGTTAACACCTTCCCTGATTTAAAAACGTTTTTTCACCAAAGTAAACGTTTCCGGTCATCACATTCTTTGTCAAATATCATGGTAGGACTTCGCGATCCTCTTATGCTTGCAAAGCTCAACTTCTTCAGGAATCTTGCTAGCTCATTTGAATCTTTTTTGAGAATGTATCAAACTCCAAAGGCCATGTTTCCATTCCTTCATGATTCACTTGAAGAGATCATTAGAGAAGTAATGGGAAGATTCGTCAAGAAGGACATACTGGATTGACAACTTAACTACATTAACCAAAATTGACATCGGAGTTAGTGCCATGGTTGCTGGAAAAAAAATAATTGAGTTCAGTAATATATATATTAATCTGGAGAGAAAATCGCCAACCGGACAATGAAATATGCTTTCGCCCATTGAGCCAACATCACCGAGAGTTCTGTACAATTGTTTCATCCTTATTATGGAATCATCAGCAGAACATACTCGTTGATGTTTGACTCGGTGTGCGGAAGCTATACTAAAAGCATTCACGGTCCCGGCAGTGGCCCGCCGGGATAAACAGCAATAAAATAAAAAATGATCCTGAAAGATCCAAAATATTAACCCCTTGTCCTCTCACTATATATTAATCTTTGATGACAATTTAGGGTTAGCTAAGATGTTATCAAAAAACAGTAGCAGAAGCAGTGGCCAAGAATTCTAACAAATATCTTTTAATAAAACATATTGATTCCTCAGGTTACATAAAATCATTTTCTCAACGAAAAAGTCAATAGTCCATAAGTCGCTCATGCATAACTTGAATACTTTCGAAGTTCCACTTGAAGATATATTCACTTCCCGATAAAATTAATAGTTCTTCATACTCAGTAGTTTCTAAACGTACTATATGATGAGGCTTCTTTTAATCACGGTTTATTGATTCATCGCATCTCAATCGAAACTCTGAAAGGAAAATCTCAGAAAGAAAAACAAAATAAGATTCATTTATTCTTCTTGGAATAATTAATCATCTTTAAAGTTATTCAAAAGTTCCTTTAAATTAGTTATATCACTTAAGGCTTATTGATAACTGATCATCACAGTTTCTTTTCGAGCAACGATCACGGATAAAGTTTGTCTAAGTTCGCTTAAAATCTTTAAATATTTCACCACTAGTGAACCAAAAGTTTTTACTTAAAGAATTATATATGATACTATTAAGATCGTCAAATCTATTATTTTATCACCACTGTCGATAAAGTTAATAGAATTAAGCTTCGTTCGATTTGGCTTCTCACCACATGTTAAATTAATGACTTTTCACAACGTGCTTAAAGTAATGGTTCCTTACCCCGCATGGGTATTTATTTCAACGTTAATCATTATATTGATCGCACAGATGAATTAGAATTAAAGTTCTTGTATGCTGTTCCCTCCGAACAAAATTTAATGATATCCTAACAGCAATCCAACGCCATTTTGGAACGAGTGTTCTTTAGGTCCAAACCAAAAACGATGTCTTCTTTAATTGAAAATCCCGTCAAGAAATTCAACAAAATAAAATAGTTTGTACTTAGTCTCCAAGAAATGTCTTCTCATTATAATTATCCGCTGGATAATAAAGTGTTGTATATATAATTCCATCGGCAGGCTTATAAAATTCACATCAATTCACGCTAACGATAGTTGAGAATTTATTCTCCTTATATATCACAATTCTCAAAATTCCAGGAGAATTTAGATAATTGAGATCCTATAGACATCCTTTACAAATTTCATAATTCGCATTTAGCTTCAATATATTTTACTGTGGATATCACTAGAAGTTTTTCCTCTCCCTCCGGAGAATATTACACTACCTATCTATAAGGCTCTTAAAAATCATCATCCTGTTTTCATGAGAACAATCAGTCAAATCTATTGGCTCGCATTTCATGTCTCGTCTCCATTGTTAACCACAAGAGTTACTAATTACGTCTTTAACTATTGTTGCAGCTGAGGCTTACGATTTTTCCTCAAATATTTCCTGAAAGAAACAAATGCAATTTGATTAAATAAGTGAAAATTCATAACTACAATTTGAATCCGAAAAACAAGTAAGTAATCCTTTTTTTCGAGTCAAATCCGTTTCAATTGTATTGAAAGCCTGTGGTGTTTCAGAAAGAAACAAACTTATTTTTTTTTAAAGTTGCAGAGTTTTTTTGCAGACAACAGCAGAAAAATTAGAACGTAGTCCACTGAAGTTTGCTATCGTCCGGACATCCAGCTGTTTAATTTCAAAGCAAATTGTTCAGTATCCAACACGTTGCTCTCAGCATATGGAAAATCTTGTGCAGGAACTTCTCAAGAAGAAAAGAATAAAAGGCATGACTGGAGATAAAGTAGTTCGACAGTACAAGATTTTATTAAATCAAGTAAGCAGTGAAAAGGAATTGAAAGAGAAATTTTTAAATTTCTCAATCAAAAACTGGATTCTTTCTTTACAGGTATCCTTCATAATAAAGAGGAGTTCTTTGAGCTATGGGATGTAATTAAAATGATTTTGATTTTATCTCATGGCAATGCCTATGTGGAAAGTGGATTTTCCATAAATAAACAAGTTTTGGTTGAAAATCTTAAAGAAGAATCACTTGTGGTTATTTGTCAAGTTTATGATGCAGTGAAAGTAGCAGGTGTGTCTAATGTAGTCAATAAAGATATGATCCAAAGTGTGAGAGGTTCTTCAGTAGATATGAAGAAGCATTGGAGAAGAAAAGAAAAAAGAAAATTGACTAAAGCTAGTGAAATAGAAAATAGAAAGCGCAAAGCAAATGAGATACATGTTTTGCAAGCAAAGCAATGAAAGATGCTAGAAAACGCAAACAACAATTAAAAAGAGCTCGAATCATAACAGGAAACCGTTAAATAAATTACATTGGTGACTATATTTCCATTTAATACAAAGTTTATAATAAAAATAAAAGCTTTAATCTGAACATTGTGCCTAGTAAAATAAGTGTAATAGGTACAAATTAAAATGCTGCTCATTCTTTAATGTAAATATGTTTATTTTTTATATTTATGGAGCATTTTTATTTTATTTATTTTAATTTTTTTACATTTTAAAATTTTCAGCCTTATATTTCATAATTCCAAACGTTGCTTTAACATGATCAAATTAAATACTCTAATTTTAAACTCTTTGCGAGTGGAAGTACCGCTATATTTTGCTTAATTGGGAAGTACATAAGCTTAAAGATTAAAACCTGGAAAATTTTTAAATCATACCTGGAAAACTCAGGGAATTTAATTTCATTTTTGTGTGGGAACCCTGTAAATAATGATAGTTTTGAGTGAGAAGCTGAAAGCGGAGTTGAATTGGCTATAGATGTGTTGTGGCACTTTCACCTGCCACGTTTGCGACCACGGATCATCTGTGACTTAACAGGAGGGCTGAGATGAGAAAAGAAAAATGAGCAGTTTGGTTTCCCCTGGTTCAGACCAGCATTTTCGATCAGAATCTGTTACAGATCAGCGTTTTCGAGCAGAATCTTCTACAGTAAGTTTCTTTGAAACAACAGCGGCACCTTCTGATGAACTAGTATTGCTCAAAGAAAAAAGGTAATTGAGAATTTTGATTTTTTTTTCTGTGAGGATAAAATTTCTTGTATTACATATGTAAACAATGTTTAGACAATTCACTTTCATTTTTTTCCTTAAATGACGAGTTACTAGTGACCAGAATGTAATGATAAAAAGAAGGGTAATATACAAAGTATTTCAAGCTTCAGACAGTTGTTATCGTGTTCCAATCTCTTGTTCATCTATTTGTTACTGTTTCTAAAATTTCAGACATAAAAAAGAAAAGCAAAATCAAATGGTGAAATTCCATTTTACCAATTAGAAATAATTAGGAAATTGAAATTGTAATGTGGGAGACATTTCCATGAATTTAAATGTAGCAAAACTTGAAATAGTTTAAGACATGTATGCATTTGGTTCCTGCCACTGCTGTTCTAGTATTCTATTAATGTCAGTTTAGCACTTTAAGGTTTTATTTGGACTGTTATCAGTCAGGAGTGTCTCAATAACTTTTCACTTAAGAGGCCAAAATAAATAGCTTAGATTTATCGGGATGACAAATAGAGGCAAGATTATCAAAGTATATTATAAATAAATGAATAGTTTGTTATTAATACTTATTATATATTTTTTAGTTTTCCATTTTGAGCAAATTTCGTAGCATATCCTAAGCCAATACAAGATTTAAGAATTTGTTTAGCCCAAAGTTATCGCTTCGTAGGTTCTGATTTCAGTATTTTCCATAGAGACTCCCATATTAAAAGATCAGCTCTGATTCTCGAGAGAGAGACTTGATCGAAAAAGGTCATTTCTTTTAAATAATCCACTAAGTGTTTATTTTAAAAACGAATTACGCACTAATTTTCCGATTGATTACCATTTATTTACATGCGATGAATAAAATTTTCTTTCTTTCTTTTCAAGATTTTACAAAATGACCCTTTAAAATCAATATGCCCTCATTTCAAAACCTTCATTCTCCATATTGACGATAAAATTTATTTTAATTCAGATTCCACATTGGAAAAAATAAATAGAGGTTGCATTAATTTCGAATTTCAATCAAATTATTTTATATAATTATATTGTGATAACTAGATAGATATATTTCCATCGATAATGGTCCTTGAAAACATGGCTGCTTACGACCGAAATTAAAATCAAAATGAAAACAAATTACTGAAATAAATGGGAATCGTTTTTTTAAATATCATAAAAGTTTTAATGCCATAATTATGTCTTATTTCTAAAACATAAATATTGAATTTTATTTTTATTAAAATCTTTCCCGTTGACAGGCAACGGCAGGACACTTAACATCATGGGCTCCAGCAGCACAAGTCGAAGTGTTCGCCTTTCATTATCCCCCGTAAATGATGCACAGCAGACCCGATCCGAGACCTCTTCACAAGTTACTGACAATATATCAGAACTTACTGATGAACAGTTAATGGCCCTGATTGATGAGAGAAGGTATATTTTTGTTATTAAAAAAGTGAAGACAACTGCTTTAGGGCTAACGTCAGTATTTTTTTTTTATAAAAGACTGACTGTAATATTAATAATAATAATAATGGATTATAAAAGGAATAAAAATGCACATTTGTTCATGAAATTTCTTTGAAAATTATTTTTATTCTTTTGTTTGTGTTCATCAACTTCCTTTGCTTATTTTGAAGTTCTCACCTACCTTTGTTGTTCATTGTCTTCATATTTTTCCTCCCAGTTATCAGCAACATCATCATTTCCCCTAGAACAAACAACAGAAACTACACTAGGCTTAAAATAAACTACTTAATATTTGTTTTAGGATTTTAATATTTTGGGGAAATAATTATTATGGTCTCTGAATCTTTGTAACATTTTTGGAATTTTAAACATATATTTTTGCTACTTCATTATAAATATGGGCGTCACAGGCAAGAACTCTTTTGTTATTCACAACAAAATATTTAATAAAGTAAATACTAGTTTGGCATAGGGATAAAGCAAAAATGGCCATTTGTTCTGTAATTGCTTCTTCCAGTTATCGGCAATATTAGTATTGTTAGTAGCAAATCCAAGGAAAAAAAGAAATACATTCAAAGAAAAAAAGAAATATGAGAATATTTTAAATAAAATATTAATTAATTGGGAAAAATTCATTATTTTTGTTTTTATTTGGAAAAAGAAGGGGGGGGGGGAGCCTTAATGCCATTGATTAGAAAAATAATCCAATCACTTGTGTTTGGAATTTTAGCTAAATCCATTATACAAAGCTTCCATTCAATGTTTAAAGATTAGAAGTCTTTAATCCCGATAAGTTTTTCCTTGAAAGAGCAGAATGATATATACAGGGTGGGCATAAAAGAATGATTTTGTTTCAAAGACAAGTATTTTCTGTATTGCTTAATGTCATATCATGACATATCTCAATTGGAAGTACAACTATCTTAAGTTTAATGTGCGCCACTCAAAGTCCCTCAATGTACACAACTTTTTTACCTGCCATACATCCAAGTGGTAGTCATAGTTTCTGCTAGAGTCTATAAAGCATGTCCGGGTGATGGCCTACACAGCATGAGCATTTGTTCCTTAACATCACTGATGGATATTGACATTAGCGATACATACGCGTTATCTTTCATGTACTCCCATAGAAATAAGTTTGATGGTGTTAGGTTTGGAGATTGTGGTGGTCAACACAGGAGGTGGTTGTCCGCATCTGTAACACGTCAATCCAGCATTCTGCAACACGATTGAGGAGAGCAATCATAATGGGGTGTGGGGGTGGAGTACAGTCCTGTTGGAAACAGTAGTCATACTGGACATGCTTCATCAAGTCTACGAGGAATGAAACTATCACTTAGATATGTACCTGGTGATAAAAGGCGTGCTCATAGGGACACACAAAACTTGGACAGTTGTACTTTCAAGTGAGAGATGTCATGGCTATATACATTAAGCAATACAGAAAATGCGTCTTTGAAACCTCACCATTCTTTTATGCCCACCCTGTATATGCATATACTGCTCATTAAATAAAAGGCTTATAAATTTGTCTTAAAAAGGAATCTTAAAAGAGGCAATAGGTAATCAGTAAAGTCACAACTTTGACTAAGAAACACCATGTTTGATTTGAATATGAGACATTATTAAATTTAGAAAAAATATTTAAAGCTTTAAACAGAAACATTTGAAAATAATTATTTAATAACAATAATAATAATTTGACCTTCACAAATTGATAATACAGATGTGAAAAGAAAAAAAAAACAAATAGATTTTGTCAGATTCTTAGGCAAAAAGAGGTAATGATACAAAACTAAGTAACATTTTAACAATACAAAATATTAACAGAAGATATTTACAAGTATAACTGTGTTTTTCATATTGATAATATATTCCAATTAAAACCATGAAAATTTTCTGCCGGTCTTGCATTGATCAAGCAAGTTTGGAAGACTTTTGCAGCTGCACTTCGTATTGATTTTACTAATGATTTTATACAAAGATTTAATGTTTCTGTTTTATTTTATATTTTTAAGCAATATTTTTCTCAGTTCTGTGGAAATGGCTAAAGTTGTATATGCTACGAATTGTGAATTACTTTGTTTTTTTTTTTTACTGCATTTGAGGCAATCGAGTCCTAAGTTTCTTTCATTTCTAGTTAAAGAATTATTGTTATTGAGTATTTGTTTCCTAAAATTATTTCTATAGTTGGAATCATTATCTGTTGATTCCTCTGAATATTGATTATCTGAGTAGTGGACAGTCCTTGTGCCTTCAACCTTTGTTATTGTAAATCTGTGTATATTTTTATCTGCCCAATGTTGCCATACAGGCTGAACCATTATGGGAATTTGTTTAGGTTCTTTCTAGATTTCACATTAAAACATTCCAGTCTCACACATACCAATCACGTGCTGTATTTAAAAGTGTGTTAATTACTGTACTCTGTTCTGCCTCCACTCTCACCCTCACTTGTAACCATTTGACATTTCCTTCATAATGCTCTAATTTCATTTTCCATCAGTGCAGACTAGATATGTCTTATAAATTTTTCTTATTAATGAAGTTATAATGAATTATATTTTAATTGCCGTATGTTTTTGAATCAATTGATCTGAACAAAAATGGTGAAGATTTCTTCTTATAAATATTAATATTTACCTACACTGATCAGAACTCACCCAACAGCAATATTACAACAATAAGTTTAAGAAATGGTTGCTCTGCAATCTCTCTTGTGCTCAATGCCAGACTCTCTAGAAACCTCAGACACTTTCAGAATAGTCCTTATATGTCGTTAATTGTTCTTGCTTGTAATCAGTTCTTCAACTTTCTGTCTCTTTGTGTTTTTGAGGATATAAATTGTCCTAGCTATACTTACAGAGAAAACACACCATTGAAATGACAGTGCAGACAACGTCCTGGCACTTTTTTCTTCCCCTAAAAGCACATGACTTTACATTGTTTCTATTAATTGACTTTCCCACCTAGTGCTGTAAACCAATTAAAAGAAACAATGGAAAGTCACATGTATATCTTCTTAAAAGGCCAAAAATTTAAACATAACTAACATCTTGTAAATAACTTCTTCAAAAAAGAAGAGGTAGAATGAATTTATGAATAGAAAGGTACTTTATCTTCGCGCTTGCAGAGATAGATGGAAGTAAGAAGGATAAGTAAGAAGTATTGAAGAACTTGAGAAGATCACTGAAAGATTTCATTATAAGAAGATGGTTTAATGAATTGAAGATATTATCAAATAGACATTAAAAGATTTTAAAAAGACATTAAATTTTTAAAAAAATAGATATTTGCTTATTTTAAATTTAAATATCAGAAGAATTTTTAACAATGAATTTGGCTTGTGTATGAACATGGCAGATATCACGTTAATAGTTGTTTGTTTGAGAAGTTATTCTTGTTTTGTATTATTATTTTTCATTTTAGGATAAGGAGACGTGTTCTTCTTTCCAAAGACGGCATGAATAAGGCTTTGAAAATATAAGTCGAAATATTGCCAAAGGTGTTTGTGTGTTTTTTGAAGAAGTTATTTATAAGATGTTAGAAAGTCACATGTGTTTAAGGGAAGAAAAAAGTATGTTCTGACTGTATGTTCTCTGCTTTAGGAGGATGAAAATAGCAGATTTATTACATTTTGTAGATTGCTTGCAAATTGTACACCCTAGTCTACACTTAATGAATGTTTGCATCTTCCTGTGAAATTTGAATAAAAAGTATTTTTACTCTTAACATTACACAGTTATAAATACAAAGGTATTGTTGGAATTTTTTAATTTATACATTAACTTTTGAATTGATGAAGAGTAAGAACAAATAAAAGATTTGATGCAGACTGGAACTTTCTGCAGGTGAATTTACAGATCAGTAAATTACCCAACAGGTTAATTAAAAATACATCTTTAATAAGAAATTCTGAGCTTTTTTTTTCTTCTTTCAGGAAATTTTTAAAGAACCTTCAGAAAGAAACTAGTCTACTAGAGGATTTTTATAAACAAATCAGTCCCAAGGATATTGCACCTACCATTGTAACAACTGGAACATCAGAACTTGGAAGATCAACAAGTCCTAAGATTCTTAATCAAAAACATTCCAAAAATTCAAGAATTGGAGGCTCGATAATTGATCATCGATTTATGCTAACTTCTGAGCAAAAAAATGACATTGCATTAAAGCAAATTGACTATCTGAAGGATCTATTCGAAAAACAAAGGAAAACAACAGAGCTTATTGTTAGCGATTTGAAAGTAATTAAAATAATACATACCTTTTATATCGTGCATTTTATTTGTAGTTATATCTGAATTAGTCTTAATGTAAATTAAGAATTAAGGTTATTTCAAAATAAGCTATATAACTCAAGGGGGGGAGGAGGGATCTACCTTTGGAGTAAACAAGTATGTGTTATGCAGATTATTTGAAGAACACATTTCAGTATGGTGCTGGAGGTGTATGTATAAAAAAATATGGCATGGTGATACTATATTTACGTGTAAGCCAAAACAAAGGGTGATAAACTTTGTCCTGAATTCATCTCAGTGATCGCCTATACTGTATCAAATATGAATATAAAAGAAAAAAAGAAAAACAAATCCTGGAATCAAATCCAGATATCTCATCTACTTTCATGTTGGGTGGTCAGTAGTAAAAGTGATATGATATGATCTGTAAATAGAATATTATTTCCCAAATTTCGTAGAGCATATTCAGTAATTTGGTGATAATGTTATGAATCCTGTATTCAACAATTGGAATATGCAGACTAAGTTTCAGGACCACATCTGTTTTTCTGTTCCGTTTTACAAAATTCATTTTTTTTCTCAGTATTATTGATTTTAACATTACAAAGTGAATTGAATTTGTAGAATGGATGAGAACAATGTAATTGCTTTATCATTTTTTATCTTTTTAACAATTTAAGTCGACATCTGTTCTCTTTGTGGGATTGAAGTGAAGGCATCAATAATGTTGTTAAATCTATATAATTTCAAGTTATCTACATATAAAAGAAGTAAAAATTTTCCATCTTGCTTAGATATTTAATATCCAAGACCTGTACTGTTTAGAATTATGATTAATAGAATCATAGCAATGACAAACAAGAGTGAAGTAAATGAATCTCCTTTGGAAATTCCTCTTTTGATAATATCTGTCCTAGTAGGTCTGGCCCTATGGGGATGCAGGGCCCCAGGCCACTGACGGGTTAATTGTGGTGGGGGGGAGGTTGTTTTTAATACACACAAACAATGAACTTAATAAATCAGACGGATTTTTAACTTGACATGTTAACAATTGTATATCGCTGCTATATCATTTATTTTAAAGATTTTGTTATTTAATGTGACTCGTTTTCTCTGGATAGAAGTCGACGTCAATAATAATTTGTGCTTGTAGAATGAATAGTATAACCCTTGGCAGTATAGCTTGGGCTACACGGCCGGACAAGCTCCCCTCCAAGGTATCATCCCTCAGCGAGGGATGATATTTTGGATTCGACCCCTCCCACAAAAGGTCACAAATCCGGCACTGCCCTAGGCAAGCTAGACTTGTGGGACCCCTTTCTTCAATGATAATGTCCTTGTCTACCCCCTCCCCCCAGTCCAACTTCCATACAGACACTTTCTAAAACTACATATTTTTTTAGTAAAACTTCTATAATATTGAATTTATACTGCCAACCAAAATATAGGATAGCTGTATACAGTCGGACCCCGATTTAACGAATTCATCGGGACCGAAAAATTTA
>JAFIDM010133223.1:0-30498 GCA_023159025.1 Thereuonema tuberculata
TTGAACTAGTACATCTTCGAATAGAGAACTAGAACTTGAACCAGTGTCTACTTGCAAGAAGGATTGGAACAATAACTAATACCTCTCTTATTATGGACTTCCCACGCACCAATTTTTACCATTTCTAATAATATTTTCCCAATTCAAACACATTCACTCTAGTTTCTAAATTCTATAATTTCTAAGAAAAAAAGTTTGTTTTTATAAAGGCAAAAAAAAAATCATGATATTGGAATCTTAGTTTATGGATTTTTACCAATATTTACGATCTGCAACTTTGTGAATGACGATGTTGACATAAAATAAAACTTCTTTAGTGTCATTCACATTTTTATCGCTTTCTCGTTTGTTTTTTTATTTGATTTCCGATGAAATGAATTTCCGTTCACTATTTCGTAATTCCTTCCTTACCAAAAAAAAAAATCGGTAAAAAATGGAACGGACAAAAAAAAATATAGAAAATCTGAATCCAATTGAAAAGAGATTCAGTTCGCAAAATAGAAAAAGGAAATGAAAGTCAAAGTAGATCAGTTGTAACATTTCTTAAAGAAAGTGGATTTTCTTAGTCCTTAATTCTTTAAACAATTGGAACGTCTTTATTTCTACAGGTTTTTAACCTTTAATCGAGAAATTCTTGAGAGAATTTGCAGAACGTTGCCGCTTTTTTTATTATTTTTTTCTAATTTAAAATGACTGAAAACAATAGGAAAAAATATACAAACAGAATCTTTAAGTTTACTATTTGTTCAAAATTAATTGCATCTGAAAACACTTATTTAAACAGCCTCAATCCAATTAATTTTAATCATTCAAAGCAACCGTATAGTCGACAGTGAATTAGGTCATAAAATACAGTAGTTTCGAAAATAACCGAAATAATCAGGGTTATTTTACTAAAGCTTCTGTTCGAGATTATTCCGTTGATCTCTCTGCAATAGAAACCAAAACCTAAGTAAACAACACAGTTCAAAGTTATCGAGGATGATCGAGTGTTCTGGAATAACAATAAAACGTTACGGATTAATAGTTCAGAGATGTGATATGTATAAGTTCATAATGCTTCTGCTAATTCGGTTCTCACTTCAGAACTAGTTGATCAACAACATTATTAAAATAGAAATTTGAAGAGCACGTAAAGTCTTTTTGATTCGATAAGTTATAAATGTGTTCTGAAATCCTACAAAACAAATACTTCTGTATATTTAGTTTCTTATTCCTATTAAAGATAATGATAGAGCTAGAAAATTAAAGTTTTAATTGCTGTTTAAGAAATAGTTTCTTCAAGAATTCTACGGAAAATTTTTAAAGTCACATTTTATTTAATTGTCATGTACAACAGTGGTTCCCAACCTTTTAACATCCAAGCACCACTAATTAAATGATAAGGAAATTGCAATGTAATAGTAATGAAAAGTATACTATACATACAATTTATTGATTACATATGTACACTGGTGGAAAATGAAAAATGAACATCCCTAAGGAAGTGAATGGGAAGCATCTATTTGTGTGTGGGTGGTAGAGGGCAGTAAATGCGATGATCAAAAGCGCAGCGTTGAGGAAAGAATTAGGAAGCGAGTACTGGCCGTCGACAATCCGAGCTCCTATCACAGTTCCTGACCTGCCACAGGAGTGGTCAGCTGTTTCCAGCATCATTCTGTGCTCCAAAGTGGTGGTGAAGGTTGTAGACATGCTAGGAAGGCGTAGGCAATCACAGTTTTTACAGTTAAGAGAGTTTCAGCGAGATTGTAGGTCTGCGGGAGGCCGGGTGGTCGTCCCGGAAAATCGCTCAACACGTTGGACGCTGTGCATCAATGTAGGCGCCGGCGGTCCGACGAAGATGTAGATGCTCGTCAGTCTGGTTCCTGACGGCAGCGGCACACGGATGCACGCCAGAACCGCCGCATCTTACGAGCGGCCATCGCGGACCGCACGGCGACCACAGCACAGTTTAGGATCAGTGTCGCACCCGGCGTGTCAACTGCAACCGTTTGCTGGAAACACGGCTACGATCACAGCTACCATTCGCCAGACTTTCGCCTCCAGTGGTGTCGCGAAAGAAGCATCTGGAGAGATGAATGGCGCAGCGTTGTGTTTAGTGACGAGAGCAGGTTCTGTCTCGGCGCTAGTGATGATCGTTGGCGCATGCGGCGTCGGCCAGGCGAGCGATATCTGCCACATTGTATATGGCAGCGACACGCAGGTCCAACGCTTGGCATCATGGTGTGGGAGACATAGCCTACAACGACCGGCATGGCCTCTAGTTGTCTTAAGGGAACATTCAACCTATATCCAGACTTATCATCCAACCAGTTCTGTTACCATTCCAGTAACATAAGGGAGATGTTAAATGTGAAATTTCGAAATTTAGTAGAGGGGATTTATCCCTAAAAATTATATCTGAAGATCGATAAAGAATTTGTTGCTGATCGAAATATTGTTATAAAAGAAGATGGAGAATATAATAAAAAATATAATGAAAAATTACTTGGAATTTTATTATAATTTTATTTTCTTCTTTAAGTCTTTTAACCTTTTCCTTTTCTAATAGCAAAGATAACAAAATATGGTTCAAATACTATTTCTTTCCGTTGGTCTTTAGTCTGAGGAAGAGGGCAGTTTACTTCGGCCTTCTCGAAACATGTCAATTTTATTAAATATCTTTTTTTTATAGTTATTGTGAGGTATTGGTCACATTAATATTACTATTTCTTTCCATTAAGATATAACTTGGTTTTAAATTAATACAAAAAATTTTAACTTTCTAACTTAGAATTATTTTATTTAAAGTTTACTTAAAGTTAACAGCAATAAGAAAAAAAAAACAACTAAAGTAATAAGGGAGATAAAATAAAATTAAACTAATACTCTTATAAGGACCGAATGATATGCATGCGAGTCGATTACTTATAAGCGGACGGAAAATTCAATGGAAAACACACACAAGAAGAACTTAATTTTAAAACAGGTTGACATTTTTATTGACATTTTCGGTTTAAGAGGGTTTCTTTCCTTATCCTTTTAATCCGAAAATTTCAATAAAATATAAAATTTATTCATCTTTTAACATTAAATGAAATTCTATATGCTTCTAGAATTAGGTTAAATCAGTGAAATTGGACTGCAACTGTTCCGATCACTAAGGCAAAAAGGTAGAATTCTTAGGCCTATTCTTCCACGTGGTGATCACTGCCAATTCGCTTTCAATCTATCAAAAAAACTGAGCATCCCTCTTCGGAAATGATTGTGGTTTCTTCCTTAGATATTTCTTTCATCTCCTCTGATGTTTCTGATTACGATTCGGCTTCATGTAGCCTATAGTCCAAAGATAGCAGAAAAATCCAAAATCCAATATCAGAAGTAATCTTTAATAAAATTAAAAATAAAATTAATAATTCTAAAACTTTAGTACAGATTAAAATACAATCAGACAATAGATTTAACGTGCGTTAGTACATTTTTACAAATGTCTAATTACTAATCTTGTTTTTGTCTAATTACGAATAAATTAATCCCTTATTATAAATTAATCCCTTGATGCTAAGCTAAACGGTAGCGGGGATTAATTACGCACCCCTTTTTATTCTTGATTTTGTTTTGATGTTTTTGTAATTCAGGGGTCATTGCTTTGTATGTTTGTCCGTTTTTGTATATCGTCCCGTTTCACTGAGCTAGATATGCTGGACGGATTGGACTGACGAGAGGATAATTAACCTCGAAACAGTACTGTCTCCGATTCCTAGCAGAAATATCAAAAAATAGCTCAGGGAATTTTTGTTTTGTTTAGTTATGTGCGTTCTTTGTTTTATTTTTCTGTAGAATACAATCAATAAATTAAATAATTCTTCTTTTAAACTGTATTATTTCAACTTTTAAACATCACTATGTGAGATAAAATTTCATCCAACCCGACGCTATCTAGAAGAAATGAACAATTGTCTCCTCGAAAAGAAAGTAATCCCTGACACCTTCCTATTCAGAGACTGGAGTACACCACTTAATTTATTGCAGAAAAAGAATGCCTACGGCCAAACTCCAATTCTAAAACTCCATTTCTCCACTTCTATCTCCTACTTCTGATCCATAATGAGTTCATCTTATTACTGATTTCACCAATTTTTCTATTCTACATATTTTCTTTATTAGAATTCAAGTATTCCATGCCTTCAAGTCGCGAGCCTCGCGCTAACAACAAGAAATTAGAATTCCGTGAACAAAGATTTCCCGTAAACAATGAATATCAGCTAACATTTGCAACAACCTAAAACTAAAGCCTACAACAATAACAAGTATTACGAGAGACACGTGATAGTAAAAGAGTCAAAAGCGCTTCTAGAACAAGATTTACCAACATTGCAAACAGAAAATAATAACATAAATTTTCCACATTTTAACGCTTTATTTCCTTTGATTAATTCTCTCTATATTTATTAATCAAAGGAAATAAAGCGTTTAAGTGAAAAATTTATGTTATTATTAATCAAAAAAGAGAAAATAAATTCAGAAATTCAGAAACAAATCACAGTGTGTTTTTTCAACCCCACATTAAGAGGCTGCTTCGGGCTACTTTTGCAGATCAGAGAATCATCAGTCACCAGTTTCGTGCAACTTGGCCAACACGTTCGCCAAATCTTAACCCCTGCGACTATTGGCTGTGGGGCATCTCAAAGATCTTGTCTATCGTACCTAGCCAACTTAGGGGACCTGAATACCAGCAATTCACGCCATTACGAGTGACACTCTTAAGTGCTGTGGTTGAGCAGGCGATGTTCAGTCGTTATCGATCGACCAGGAGAAAGCATATCGAACATGTCCTTGTATAACACACAACGAATCATGTGTATCCACTACAGAATTGCAGCGCCATACATCGCCCTAGCGGTCACCGTCGGAAGTATTTTTTTTTTTTTTTGTCCTCATGTCAAATATGATTGGTTTCCCTGATTGGTTCTTCAGCCTTTCGAGTTGTGAACTTTAATTATGAACACCTTGTATGTAAATTACCAAATACCGTTTTATTTTCTTCTTTTTCTTTTGCTTTCATCTTCCTTTTCTTCTTCATCCTTTGTTTCTCTTTTTCATTACATTAAAGCATCTGTATTTGTTACTTACATTAAAGTAAAATAAACGGATTATCATTTACCGTATTCTAATCATATTTGTTTCTGGGTTATATTAGTATTGAAAGTAATAAGAAAAATAGATTAACATAATAAAAAAAAGGAAAAGATGAAGAAAAACAATGAAGAAAGGAAGAAATTAAATAATACTTGAAAATTTATATAAATAATAGTCAAACAGTAACCTTTTATTGATGTTATCTGTTTATCTTTGTGATTAAATTGATATTAAAGTGTAATGACTTTTATTTTAATGTTTTCTCGTGATTAGCGCATTACGTACATTGATAGATGAAAAAAATACATTGATTCGACTTACGGACACTTTCGGCAAGCTATGGCCTTCATCTTTCAGCTTCGCCCGAAAAGCTGAAACATTCCATTTCGAAATAACGTCAAATGATTATTAAATTTCAGACGGAAAATGTAAATATCACTTCATTGTTTACAGAAGATGAACTCTTCATCATGAAGTTCTTTCTACTGCACTGGAATTTATACTAAGCTATTATACTTTGAATTCAAATAATCGGAGAAGCGTCGTTCAGCTTTGATGCCTGCCACGAGCCTCATGGGTGTGAATCTGGGTTCGTATCCCGCACCGGCATGGATCTTTACTTCCTTTCCTGCATTTGTCTATTTCTTCTTGACTTTCTCTTCAGATTTAAAGCTATGGATTCCTGAGGAAGACAAGAAAAAAAAACCCTCAGTATCTATTCCAATATCTGAAAGAAGACTCCCAACCCTATGGTTCATGGGGCCCTTGCGTAGTTATGTGTCCCACAGTATTTCTATGGATCCTTCCATGGAAATTATCTCCGTATCTCTCAGCACTTTAACACAGAAGCTGAGAGGCAATAAGAAGATAGAAGTTATCTAATTTCAGGATTACATTGATAGCGAAAAAAGATTCATTAAAACACTTAGAAGGGTTCCTCACATAAGACAGAAGGGAAAATGAACGGCAATTACCATTACAGCAGACAATGTCAAAGCACTATTAGCAGCAGTATTTCATTACGAGAAATAAATTATACAGTTGGAGATAAATTTCTGAAGACTGGATGGTAATAAAGTAAAGCGGTAAATTAACAAAAATTTGATAATTGGCCATGGGCGTTAAGAAAAATCCTAGTTTTGCTACTATTTACATCTATCCATATATGTGTGTATGTTCGTAAGTGTATTTGTGTGTAAACAGTCAACCTTAGGAGTCGGAATCATCATTGGACTCCAAATAACTGAGGTTTGGAAGGAAATCCTCCTTCAGGTGGTAATTGGACAAAATTGTATTTATCTCTACTGAATCGATAACCTGAGAATGATGCTCGACCCAGTGTGACCAATTCCGGTTCAAGGTACTCACTATTCAGATTGGCCCGAATGGTACAGAATGGGGCGGTGGGCGAAATACACTAAATAAACTCAATGCGAACTTCTGGAATGCTAATTACGCTGTTTCGTATAAACTATGTATTCGCAGGTATGTTTGATTAATCAAACCAATCTTGAACTCAGTTAGTTCAGTTAATCTATCTTCTGTTATTCGAAATTAGAAAATTGATTCATTCTGTCACGATAAGAATTTAATTCAATAGCGAGTAACTTCTGAGCTGAAATTAAATTTAACATAAGCGCACTTCTCTTCTCTCGCCGGTTTACGAACCACTGCACGCTAAGAAACTAAAATAATTGCAATAAAGACGAACTCACAGAAGAAGTACTTTCTCTTTTATGTATTTCGTATTTAGGTTTCTTCCCTTGCCTAAACTTATTAACCTCTGGTGGTGCTTCCAAAGCCACTTTGTTTGTTTACTCTTTCAGTGATGAGAACTAAAAGGCAGAAGAGGTATCCTGGGATAGTTGAATGGAAGTCTTAACTTTTCACAATTATTATACCTGGGTTTTTAGGAGTTTTGTTGGGCGATTCGAAAATGGCAGCTAATTTTGCCGAGGCACTTAAGTTCACGAAGTATTTCGGGCTTAATGAACACTAAAAGATACGACTTAAATCTACTTGAATAATTTTATTGCCGCTTTCAAATGAAGCGAGGCTTAAGATAATGTCAAATTTCTGAGTGGAAGTTTTTATGACAGTGTGGGAAGGAAAAAGGTAATAAAAGTATTCTAAATTTCGTCTAACTTTTATTAAGATGGTAATTTGAAATATTTATTCGATTGGATATTTTAAAATTAACAGTTAAAAGTACATTACTTATTATAATGATTATGGATTGCTTCCAAACTACATAATAACTTCAACATAGCGTTCTGGAAGACATTATAAATTCTTATCAACAAAAACCCAAATTGTTTAAGGAAGGAGCTGTTGGAAATTAAGGAAAATAAATAAATAAAACTGCAATGAATGGCTTTTATTGGTTTAAATATCCTAAATAATAATAATAATAATAATAATAATAATAATAATAAATGTCGTTTATATGCTAGGCCAAATGAATTCTACCTTAACAGAAACCTATTGACTTTTATGTAAGAATTCATGATGTCCTTCTACAACTAAAATTACAACGGACGTTCGGAAATCTCAGTAAATAGAGAGAGGGAGCTTGAGCTAAAGCTGATTTTTAATGTTTTGAAATTTTTACGTGATTTTTCATTGTCATTTTTGTATGTCTTTATCTTTTTCAAAATTCCATAAATTTTTCTTTCACGATATGGATATACGGGATTTCATGACTTCCAGATGTTGTGATATTTCACGCTGAATCATCTTGTATGTGTATACAATATAGCATAAGTAAATCATTATAAGTTTTTCAAAGCATTTTTTGATCCAAGTGCTTTCTAAAACTCAGAACGCCATATCATAGATGGATGGACAGCGTTATTTGTGAACGAAAAACTGCTATTGCCTCTGGTTGTATTGGATCTGAGGCGCCAAACCAAAAAAACTGCCAATAATAGGAGCTAGAGTCATGTAACTGTAGCACTCTAATTTAATAATACAGAAGCAATTAATGGTAAAACTTTTCCTTTATATTGGTGTTACAAAAAAAAAAGAAATATTAATTAAAGAAAATTATCATATGTAGTGCTGCCAAATTTACAAGTAATTTTCAATCACTAAATATTGTTCTTAGTGACCATCCGAAGTGGTCCTATTCTATTGAACATATTTCTCCTTTGTCTGTCTGTTTGTATGCTTATTACGCTACAACGGCTAGATGGATTTTTACAAAATTTCCTAAATGAGCAATTTAGGAAACAGACATAGAAACACTTATTTTGGTGTCCATCCGCCCTTTCCTCATAAGTCATAATTGATCCCCGATTGCTGCATGATCAGTTCCTACTTTGAAATAACACCTGAGCGTATACCTAGTTTAAAAATTCAATTTTAATGTGTGCAAGTTTCAGCACGAAGAATGAATTAGATAACACACACAAATCTATATTACTAAAATCTTTTATTTCTCTGTCTGTCTGTCCGGCGCAATTGTTGTGATTTCCAATATTCACAATGTTAGTGCAACAATGGAAAACGGTTTTCCATTTTTCATTGTTGCGAGGAAGTCGACAAATGCAAAATAAGCATTGTTGAACTTCAAACTGTTGCGTTCTCTCCGTCAACAACGGCGCGCGCTATCAAATAATAAGTTCATTCAAAAAGGAATAAAATATCACTTTTTGCTCAACTAATCAACAAATCATAACCGCTTTCATTGGAAGCGATTCTTCTTGGATTATCTCATACTTACCATCGTTTCATCATCGATAATCTCCACTAATTCATCAAATAGTATCGAAATGGATAATGAGAGAAAGAGGAAGGCAGGAGAAAGAAGAGTGAAAGATATTGAGAGGAAAGGATTGAAAAGATCACAACAGACAGATGTGGATCGAAAGATATACAAGCTATGATCTTCATATATCATCTACATCAACCGAACTCTACTTCATCTAATATCCATCTCAACATATCTCTTCTTCAAACATCTACATCGATCAATCTGTACACGGGGGATGGCCTAGTTGGTTTTAAAAACGACATTTATCTAGGATTCGTTTATCTTTTCTGTATCATTATGACTGGTTACATTTTAATGAAGTATCCACTTAGTATCATTCCTTTATTAAACATTCCTTTTCTTTAAACAAGAAATTAGCTTCTATTACCGCTGCTAACATGAATAATAATATTTGCAAAAAACATCAACTTATTCCTAAACCTGTACTCCTTTGGATACCCAATTCTGACAATCTTCAAGTCAGCAAAATAAAATTCCAATTACAAATGCAGTATTTAAACAATAGACTTATTGAAGGACACAAAGAAAGGAAAAATATCATTGCTCAAATCAAGCAAATTTCATTTAATTTAAGTAGCAAACTTGTCAATGATGATTATCTTCTAATATTGCTGATGGGTGCAAATAAAGGCTTAAAACAATTCCAAAACATTTAAAGAAACTCGTTAGTTTGTCTGTTAATAAATGGAAAATCCCTATTACTACATAGTCGAATATTATTAAGGAATCCAATTTTCACCTAACTTAATGAAAGGTAAGGATTTTAAAATCCCCCTCAATATATTTCACCAACAAATGTAATAGCTAACGTAGAATCTTAAATCTAGTGAATCACCAATACCCCAAAAAATAAGATTATATAAGAACAGGCATATTTGCGCACAGCAATTATTATGAAGATAAATACAGTGAACTCCCGATTATAACGCGGAATTGGGTGGCGCGGTAACCACGGATAAGCGAATTCCGCGGATAATCCGGAATAGGACGAAGCAGGACGAAAATCAACACAAAAATGCTTTTAACATGTTTTATTTACATTAAAATGGCAAAACATACAGTTACAGCACGTACATTATAAACAATTATTTTATTTTAAATTATTTATTTATTTATAATTTTTATTATTACGGGAAGGCTCTCCCGTAATTTAGCGTAACCTGCCGGCCTAAGTTCGTTCTTTAAATTGTTTGTCTATAATTGTCTTATACTTTGTTAGCCTTTTTTTATTGATTACCTTATTCTAGATTTAATTTTTTTTAATTCCGTAATTTATTACACAGTAAAAAAAATGGAAACAGGAGAGGTCCGCGGATAAACCGCCCGCGGATAATCGGGAGTTTACTGTACAATAATTTTTCTCCTTTAGAAAACATAGCCTTGAAGAAAATCAAAGCAAATAAAAGCATTTTTATTACCAACTCCGATAAAGGTAAGCAATACTGTTATCTTTAATACAGAAGATTATGAATATATTCTAAGTAAACATATTCAGAACAATCAATGTTATACGAATATTAATCTCAACAAGGATCAAATACAAAGAAAATTAAAGAAAAAACCTATGAGCATTTGGAATTCAACTTGGGTTTACCAAGAATGAAATAGATGTGCTTTTTATAAAAACAGCCACTAAATTACCCACCATTAGAGCACAACCAAAAACTTACAAAGATAAAGATAATGAAGGGTTGGTCAAAGTTATTCCCATCATAAACTGCAAAAATACCATCCTTCAAAATGTATATGTATCTGACAAGATCAAAACTTTGTGCCAAAATTCCATAGTAATCAGAAATAGTGTTGAATTCTATAAAATATCAACACTTTGCACATTCCAAAACACATGGAAGCACGTATGATGTCCATCGACGCCATTGAGCTTTTCACATCTATTGATTGTGATCTGCTCAAACAAGTCATCACAGATATCTTGCCGGCTTTTATTTCGAATTTCATTACTTTTCTGTGACAATCAATATTTTTTGCACAATAACATCGTCATACAACAAACGACAGGTCTCTTCATGGGACCATCCTTCTCAGCAGCGTAAGCTGAACTCACACTCCAGCACATTGAAAATCAAGTTTTCATCAACCATCTTCTATCAAAGGGATGTTGATGATATCTTCGTCGTATTAATTAATAACAGAAACAATCAGGATACTACGCTATTAGATCAATTCAACTCTATCAATGCCAAAATTCAGTTTGATTCAATACTGTCGAGAATCAAACATACTTTGCCATTCCTCGATGTCTTAGGAACCGAAGAAAATCACCAATTTTCCACTCAGCCTTATAGAAAGCTTCACTTAGAACTATACCTTTTTCTTCTGCTACTCCCAAACATTTAAAATAAACTTAATACGAGTGAAAGTTAATGAAGCTTTCAGATTATGTTACACTGAACAAAGTTCTCTGCATCATATTGACGATTACGTAATAACGATTACCCCATCCATTTTATAAACAACAAAATCAGACGATCTTTGAATTTCATTTTAATCAAAACAATAACAAAATTTCAACCAATACTGTTCGAGCAATTTTTCCTTCCTATGCCAATCTCCTAAAGTTCCTCAATAAACAGTTCAAAAACACTGATATATATCCTATCGTCACACTAAATAATAAATTGACTTTCAACATCAATACACTTCATAGGCATGAATATGAAATAGATAAACAACACAGTTGTGTTTATTTGGTCAAGTGTTGTAATCCGTGTTTCTATATTGGAAATACACGCAAAACTATAAATGAGATATTTTCCAAGCACAAAAGCGCTGTTAGAACTGGCTCTTTGTGCTCATCTTTAATGTCAGACATATCTATGAGAAAGATCATTACGCTAACTTTCAACAGCCAAATCATTTTAGACTATGACAGGAATAAGTTTAAAAGAGATATTAAGGAGTCATATAACACGGTGTTGTCGAATTTAAATATTAAATATTATTTAAATGACTCTATGCTCAAAGATATCACGAGGAAATTGAAAAGGAAATTAAATCACAAAATTTCCATCATTTCATAACACAATCCAATTCATTTTCTTCCCAAGTCTTATGTAATCTTTAATGTATTTATTTATTTTATTATCTTTAATAGCCATCCTAGTTCCTTCCAGGTGATTTTTCCATCCAAGACCTTCATTACGCCGTTGCTCTTAGCTGAACAAAGGAAATAAAAAAAGGGTTCGTTTTCTAACCGCAAGAAGGACCCCGGTCTCATACATCCTTCAATGAAATGGCGGCTATAAGGTACCTGATACCCATCGCTTAATAGAACTGCTCCTACAGTTGACTGGTCAGTGGTTTCTTCAACATTCATACATTCTTCTAGTTGACGATTCCACAATTATATAAATTTCAATTCCATCGTGTATAAATTTGAATTCTTTTTATCCATCTAACTTTTTGATTGACAAGGCAGCCGTGAATGGTTTCGAAAGCTCTCAACCGTTTGTGATGTATTTTAAATTTTAATTATATGTCGTTTTTTAAATCCATCTGTGGGTGTGTTATCTAATTCCTTCTTCAGCGTATACCCTCTAAGATTAACTAACTGAATAGGCTCAGGTATCCATCACTTAGTGTGGACTGAGGACCCATTGATGGAGGAAGAGATGGAAAAGTCGAATGTTGAGGACTGGAGAGGGGAAAGGAGACTAAATTAAATCTTATATTTTATTAACACCTCACAAATGAGCAACGTATCAACTTTAAAAAAAAATTAATTCCAGCCATTGTATCACGATACAAACAAACAAAGTAAAACAAGGTAGGGATAGCGATTAGTAAACCAATCACAATGGCTTGTGATACGTATACGAAAATATAATAATGTTATCTCAAAGTTAAATCATAACACCTGAAAATTTCATTCCTCCATATCCACCCTTAAACTGCGGTAATGTTCCCTAGTTATTCCAGAACTTCTTCATTTTGTCATTTTGATTAATTTATGTTGAATTATTGCTTTAATTTCCTTATTATTATAAATGTGATTCTTGCGAATCCAAAGGCGCAATTGTTGCGATTAGTGTGATTGTTTTGATTGTTGCTAACGATATCTGTCCACAGACGGACTATACTTGTATCAGAAGCCTAAAATAGTAGAATTCGAATCTCAATCAACAACTTTGTTCTTTTTTGTTTATCATAGAATAATAATAACAATATCCAGTATTTTGATAATAAATTTTACTATCGATTACAATATCATCAATTGAAGCTTTTGATTGCTTAACTGAATAGACCAACTTAAAATTCTCTACAATAGTTGATGTTGGGCTTTGTTTCTTGTAAGTGTTTCTGTGAAGAAGATTGTGTAATGCTAGTTCACCCAAGAATACACGAGATAAAGTATTTGATTTTTGAGGCAATTAAGTGATGGCAAAAAGATAAGATGTTCCACGCCAAAAAATTAAGCTAGATTTCAAACAATGGACCCTGAAAATTACTTAGCCTTGTACCCAGGGTTTCTGAACATTGTTATCTTCATCGAAGGTTACGTAGGCCATATCTGAGAAAGATATCAGGAGATCTATCTAAAATATCTCTAAATACCAGCAAAAATTTACAAAGTAACAAAAAATCTAACATCTTCAAAAAAATTGACTATTTCCAAAGATCTTCGATTATTTTTTGAAGAAAAAGAGATTTTACGTGCTAATGATTCAATGAAAAGAGCAAAACAAAGGCACAACGCAAATAACAAGAGAGGAAAGGATTCGCACCCTGAGTTCGTCATTGGAACAGACTGGGACGGGCCATTTCGTGCTTTTTAGGACTCATCAGCCAGCCAAACTTCCCGTTGACAGACTCGGAGGGTGCGTGCGGGGCCGTAATCCCGGTTCTCGCTCCCGAGTGTGGGACCTCCCCGCTTAGAAATCCTAACAATTAATAAGTATCAATCAAGGATACATTTATTTCTTGACTATTTTTTGAAAAGAGAAACTTGGGTGTATCTAGAACATGTATAAGTCAAATGTAAACATACTATGTACATAGGGATTTATAGATCGTTGCCTCGTTACGCCAATGTTTCTTCCCTCTTCAGAACTGTGTAGGCAACGTTTACTAACACTAGAACTAGATGACGTTCGTGGAGACCAATTCCTGGCGAGGATTCGCCGCTCTGTGTTCTCTGAACAACAGGCGTAACTGGTCTTTATTATAAAACAGTCGTAGCAAGTGTGTTCGTTTGAAAATATTGCTCAGTTTTATTTTACTTTATATATGTAATATTTATTGTAGCTATTACTCAAAATAAATTTAATATTTACTTGTTCGCTTCGTTAGTTATATGAATTTTATATATTCAAACATTCATAGTTTTCTTTTTAGGACGTTTTCGACTTGTTCGTAAGTCGGGGAGTGCCTGTATTTCCTATCCAAATTACAGGTAAGAAAAATTCGTATAAAATTATCTTAATTTTGATTTTGCGTAAGTACTACTGTAACATTTACTTTTTTATTGAAAAAGTAAGCAATCTAGAGGGAGCATCATCAACTCAATTTTTATTTTATTGAGTAAAAAAAAAAATAGGCCAATACCATAAATGGAATATTATAAATGCATATTCCAGAATACCATAAATGCATATTCTGATCACATGACCAATATTACGCGACTATTTATGCTAGCAAAGTTTAATGACAGATTCACAATCAAGATCGTAGTCATTTGAAACATAATGGAAGCTATGCTGTACCCGCCATATGAGGTACAATCATGTAGACTCAAAGTATATAGTTAAGAAATTTAAGAATTTTACGTTATTATCTCTTTTTCATTTAGTTTTTCCTTAATTTAAAAATGTTTATTACACATAAACTGTTATTGATTTTATTTGTAATTGTTTTTTTTGGTTCAAAAATGTATAATACAGCCCTTAAAGCGTTAAAATTACTATAACTTAAAAATAAATATTAAATTTTTTATTGACATCCGTATGTTCCTCAAAATGAAGTCTTCCCTCGATTTCGCAACCAGAAATCTGGAGGCAAAAACCAAATTAGCTTTTGTTGTCAGAGCGCTGTAATTAGGAGACAGATTAAAAAGATAACCTGATAGTTTAATAAAAGATGTTGCCCTTTTACAATTTCATTTCTTATAAATTTGATCTGCAAATAAGCGTTCTTTTAGTAATACTTAGAACTGGAATGAAAGTACAGTTTTCTTTAAGTTTTCAATCTTTAATGTTACGTTATAAACTATTTTTATAACTGTGTGTTTTTTTTTCTTTAAATAATCTTTAAGTTTCAGATCTACGATTGTTAATGCTATTATTCATAATTTGCTTTGCTAATTAGCTGGTACAATATCGCCTGTTTTGGAACTTGTTGTAAAAGCCAAGTCAATACCTGAGCTGAAAATAGAAATGCCTTCCTTTTCATTACGTGCAAGCTGAGACAGTGGAATGGCCCATTCTGACGAATGACTAAGTGTGCTTAGGTTACGCCGATGGCTGGTGTTCCGTAATTGGACCTTTTTAGTATTGCCATGGAGTCCCTACAGATTGACTGCGCTGTTGAAAGATAAAATGACCTCGGAATGGAAATCATTGCAGTCAAGATTCCGGGTGCACGGGCTGCAAAAGGTCTTTGTGATTCAGACACCTAAGCTTTGATTTACTCATCCGCTCTTTTGCCATTTCAGTCTTTCTTCGCTTTCTTTTATTAATCTTTGTCTATATTTCCTTATATCAGCTCGATAGCGAATACCACAGAATACTACAGGTGTGGTCTAACCGAATATTATGCATTGTAGAAAAAAAAGAACCAAAGAATTGAACAAGTAAAAAATTTCTGTTATCTGGGACAAACTATCACACAAGACTGCAGATGTACCATGGAAATAAAAACTAGAATTGCAATGGCTAAGACGGCATTTAGATCAAAACAAAACTTATTAACATGTAACAAAATTGATATTAACCTAAGGAAAAAGATATTAACAACGTATATTTGGTCGGTTCTATTATGTAATTCGGGAACATGGACATTGAACACTAAAGAAAAGAAATATTTAGAAGCTTTTGAGATGTGGTGTTACCGTAGAATGAAAAAAATCAGCTGGACTGAAAGAAAAACCAATAGCGAGATATTAGAAATGGTGGATGAAGAAAAGGAAATTATTAGTATAATTAAAAGACGACGACTAAAATGGCTGGGACATGTCTTGAGACACGATAATCCGATACTGAGAGCTCTAGAGGGGAGGATTCCAAGCGAGAGCTCTACAGGGGAACATTCCAAGCGAGGGCAGAGGAAGAGGAAGACCTCGCAATAATTTTATATCACAAACATGCAAGTATTTGGGAGTAAGAAGCTTTGTGGAGTTGAAGAGGATGGCGGAGGATAGGAAAAGATGGAGGAACATGACATGGATCTCATCCCAACCAGTCTCCGGACTGAGCCACTGATCATTCATTCAGAAAAAAAAGGAAGGGTGGGGTTAGAATGGGAAAGTTTTACAAAGCAATTTTAAGGTTAATATTCATGTTCCGTGCATTTGTGATCACGATATCATAAATCCTAGGAAGCTGAAATTTTAAAGGGAGTTGTAGGACGATGTAAGGATAATCCTTGCTGATTTTGCTGCATATCCGACCAACAGGTAAAGATCTAGAAAAAAAGATATCTCCTCGACTGTTTTACCACTCGTGCTACGGGATCACTATATTTGAATTTACAATGATAATATGGGCGTATCCAAGATATAAGGAATTGCAACAACACACAACATTACATAATTTTGAAATTAATTCAACAATAGCTCAGTATGTGACTGAGGTATTTGGCATGGTTAATCCGTTACTAATTTCAACGTGTATTCTTTCGTGACTTCAAAACCGTGAAAGATGTTTAACTTTGATAGCAAACTTAGGATGGTTCAGAAATGTAACGATTCAGAATTCGAATTTAATGTTTTAAAAAAACCTGTGTTTGTTTGTGACCAAGAAATTCCAAAATTAATAAGCTAAAACTGAATGGAAGATTCGGGTTAATAAGATAAGATTACTCTTGGTGGTATTGAAGCAAAAGCAACAATTTGTTCAAACAGTAACACATACCTCAAAGTCTCTTAGAACATAGACGGAAGACAATGGAAGATGAATGTTAGTCGATTTGATTGGCCCATAGAAGAAAGCCCAAAAACTCCAATACACAAATACGAATTATTTAGAGAACTGTACTGAAACGTTTAGGCTGTTTATCTTTTTTTTAATACAATATCTTTGAGGGGGTGTAGAAAATTGGCCTGCCAACTACACGTTATTAATTTTAGTGCAATCGTTCAGGAATTATTCCCAGTTTTCACGAAATGTTTTCCATCTTATAAAGCAGGTATTGCAAAATGGGCATTTCAACTACACTTCCCTTAACGTCGTTTCATAAGGTCGAAGATTTTATGTAGTCACGTATTCTAAATGGTCGTAAACAAGTTTATTTTAAAGGCTTCGTTTTGTAATTAATTATTACACCTTCTAAAATTGAAATTTGATTCTCAAAATATAAGCCTCATAGCCATTAATTAATCAAGTCAGGAAAACTAACAGGCCATTATAAACTTCCTGCAATGCACCTCATTTTGTCCCAAATCCTTCGTTAAAACAGGAATAAGTTTTAACTAGCATCACGTTTCTTATGATCATTTTGGATTTTTTTTTTTCATTCCTGAAACCTTAAGATTGGATGAAGTTATAACGAGTTGAGTAGATTAAGAAAGAACCGGAATCGGAAAGTGCTGATTATAAGACCCGATGCGAAGAAAGACCAGAAAGAATACGGCTCTTTTTAAGGAAGCCTATTCATGATGGCGCTAGGTGCCTATAACTTGCGATCAGGGCAAAGGGAATTAGTGGTGCAGAAGCGACGGTCGCGGAATGTATAATTAGACTATACCACAACTCTTACGGCAAAGTCGGAAGATAGATTCGCAGTTATGGAGCATTAACAGACTATAAAACGGGAAGAAATTAATGGAAGGCAGGCTAATTGCATCTTGCTGGCGATACAGTTGCCGGGGCGATGCTACATCTTATCTCCGTAGGAGAGGGAGGACGTCAAGGGAAAAAAAAATGGATGGGTTGCTTTAGGAGCGGAAATCTCGAGATGGTTCATGTAAAATGCAAATCGCCATTTCTCCAAATGGAAATTATTTACGGGTCCCTTTAGTAAGACAATGAAAAAGTAATTAAAACATAGTTAAAAATAGCAGTTTGGAAATAAATGACCTAGTTTACGCCTCTGTTATAAAAGACTTAAGCAATAAAAGACTAATTAATTTTACAACTGAAAGATCTGCACCAGATCCTACAGCTCTATTGTATTTCGAAGAAATAAAGAAATAAAAAAATACTGAGTCAGAATGGCTTGGTTTGGATTTTGTTTTTTTATTTGTTTGTTTTGTTTTTGTTTTTTTTTATTTTTGTGAAAGTACGTTTTCGTATTTGATACCTTAAAGCTGTGTTCCCAATCACCGGTGCGCGTCAGTAATGGATGCAATCTCACCTGCGGAATTAGGGCCAATTTAAAGTTTTTTGGAAGAAAACGATTCGTTAATAAATAGTAGGAATAAAAATGATGAACACCTCAGTTTGGCGCAGCTTAGCCACAGCTGCTTTTGCGCCATTAAACCCCAACCAACAACAACAACAACACCTCGGTTTTTTTATTGGTAGTTTTTAAGAAAATTTTAAGTGAATTTAAAGCGGGACTCTTTTGCGGAAGCACACGTTTAAAACAATGAAAATGACGGTCTTAGAAGAATTTCGGGTTATTCTGAAACGGAAAGTGTATTTTTGGGGGGGGGGCGTTTTGTAAACGAAACATCCTAGAAACTACCATACCTCACTTAGCCTAACCTACAGTTCACCGCACGGAAAATGTTTGCTTTTTTTTATGTTTTATTTACAAACGAAAAATCGTTTCCCCCAGGTGTTTTTTTGCGCTCTTCATAACGGCGCTACAACCTTTTGCCTTGAAAATGTGCACATCCGCCGCACGCGAGAGTTCCAAGGAAATCTATAATTTTCTTAAAAACTTCCAAAAAAAAGCAGGGTTTTCCATCACTTTTATTCCTAATATGTATTTATGAATCGTTTTCATCCAAAAATAAAATAAAATTGGCCTTAATTCCACAAGTAAGCTTCCATAAAAAAACTGCCCATTCTGTTAATGTTTTGTTTGGAACTGTATCAATTAATGAGTACCAATCCATTTGCTTTTATTTTTAATTGCATAATACAATTTGAATCTAGATTTGCACCAATCACAGAGCAAGAAAAAAATTTAGGAGACTATTAATAGGCGGAAGGATATGAGACGTCAGTTAAGTAATTCGTCTGTAGAAAGAACATGAAATAACAAGAGTTCCAAATAACAGATAACTTATGTAAATAATGCAGACTTAATTATTTTTTCTAGAAATTGAAAACGTACACTATTTGTATATGTATTCAGCAGATATTAGAATTCGAAAATAAATACATCGTATTAATAAAAACATTAAAAAAATGAAAAACTATTTTCAGAAAAGTAAAGTTCTTTCAAATGCTTGTTTCTTTTCTTGTTAATATTTAAATTCATTAGACAAAAAAATATTACTTTAATTTTAACTAAAAAAAATGCGGAATCAATTTTTCATCTAAACTTAACAAAATTCCTGTTAGGGAATGGTAATGGAACCTTCTACTACTTTCTGCCATTTTGATGACAAACGACGCAAAATCAATAGACCAGATAGTTAGACCTAATGATACCAGTGTGCAATAATATCTTCGTGAATTATGTAAACAACAAATATGGCTGACGAAAGCTCATTTAAATTTGTTTATTTTTTCAGGGTCTTTTGGTTATCGTATTTCATTTCCTAGTCTTTACCTCAAGGGATTTCGTACGACAGAAAACTGATTAAATCATAAAAGAAACATAACAATTGAAAACATTATTATAACTTAAAATTCAAAGACTGAAGGATTATTTTTAGGTTTTCGAATCGAATGTTCCTCATCTCTTTAGGGAGAGAAAATAATAATTTTTTTTGCAAAAGAAATCTTTATTATTGTAAGAAAGATGGATTCTTAAATTATTATATTGAAGCTTCATTCTTGACTAATTAAAAGAACATCGGAAATACAGGATGTAGCATCAAAACATATTGTGTGACGTCGTATGAAAAAAAAAAAAGTAAAAAATATGGAAGAAAAAAAAGAATCAGATTAAATTCTATAAATAATTTTTGTGCCAGATATTTGCTAGCTTTGTGCTCAATCTTACATTATTAACTATTTTAATTAAAAAAGTAATGGTTTCCAATGACCCTTAAGGCCGTTTTAGACGGGTCATTTAAGTAGACAATCTGTACACCATCAGTTGGCCATTGGATGATCGCAAGAGATTGCCTCAGTTGCTCTAATATGGATAGAATATCTAATAGAACAGGTTCTATTTTTAAAAGAGATTGAAGTCCATCTCTGGCATATATTTGACACATATGCACCTGGTGTCGAATTATATAAGTCGAATCACATTTATGTCTGTTTGAATCGAAATTACTGACTACAAAATTGATTTTCACGAATAGGATCATCTTTTCTTTTTTTGTGAATGCTTCCGGAAAAAGCTCATAACAATCTGCCCTCATATTGGCGTTGCTTACTTAATGGAGCGTCTAAAACGACCTTTAGGTTGAAGCTACAGTATCAAGACAAATGGTGTGGTGAAGGGGAGCGTCAAAGTGGTCAACACGCAAGCTCTTACAATTTAGGATAGTTCGATTCACACTCCTGCCAGTATTTGTTGTGGGGATCTTAAACAGCCAGCGATAATTGGTGTTACAGCTTCTTCAAACAATTTCAAACAGTGCTTTTGAACAAGATAATGCTTGGTTTCAAGTGGACCAGTTTTGTACTAACAAAATGCCAGTATAATATCTATCTCCTATCCTGGCCAACACGCTCGCCAGATCTTTGGCCAACTGAAAATATAGGGGAAACAGCTGAGCCCAGCATTAATATGTAATCTATCATCATCGTTCGTCGAGGTTACATACAGCTGTGAGTATTTAAGGATCTCACCATTAATAAAGTTGCAGCATACTTCAATTTCTCATTACATCCCAGTACTTAGTATATTTCAAATAAGTAGTAATGTAGATGTAGACGTAGTAATGAAGATGTTTCATTAAATGAATATGATAAATGAAATAATTTAAAAACCTGAAGTTGCAAAGCAATTACAGATAATGTCTAACAGATGGATCTTGACGATCCCGTATTTTCGTGATTTCACGTAATTTACGCGAGAATAGTCTCTATCCATGTCTTCTCACAAAATATTGAAATATTTAAATGAATTATAATACGGGGAAATGCAAGAGACTTTTACTAAATTTTAATATAGTTTTAATAAATTGAAAACAGTCAATAAACAAACAATAAATTCATTAGGTAGCATTTTCCTAGTGACAGACATTAAAAATACTAAATTCCTTGAGTTTGCTGAAGAGGCTAATGGCGAGATCTCGTGTTTTTCGTAATTCTCGCGCAAACGTGATCGTCAACATCCATCTGTTAGACAGTTGTATATTAGTCGATTAACATTAACTACACGAACAGAAAACAATGAATTAGAAAACTAGTGATTAGTGATAACATTTCAGTTATTTGAGGAATCTAAAAGCTCAAAAGTGCAATGAAATACAACTGAGCAATTATTATTCCATTAGATTTTGATATTTCATCATTTAAGCCATTAGTTATTATTGAGATGATTTCCATTCGTTGTTCATTTCCTACTGTTGTATAATAAGCGTATTTTGGCAAAGGATATTTACGTTACAGAAGCTGCAAGGCTAGCTTTATAATACAGAAACATATGTAAGATGTATACAACCGTTAAACAAAATAGTTTATAAATTAAAATTGTGAATTCATACATACATACATAGTTCTCTGCCAAGGGCAGGTCCTTCATTGCAAACCCAGCATTCTCCAATCTTTCCTATTTTCTGCCTTCCTCTTCGTCTCCACATAAGATCCATTTACCATAATGTTGTCGATCATCTTAAATCTTCTTCTGCCTCGAACTTTTTTACCGTTCACCATTCCTTCCAGTGCATCCTTCATTAGGGAGTTTCTTCTCAGCCAGTGACCCAACCAGTTTCTTTTTCTCTTCCTGCTCAGTTTCAGCATTATTCTTTCTTCACCCACTCTTTCTAGCACAGCTTCATTTCTTATTTTGTCTGTCCATTTCACATGCTCCATTCTTCTCCATATCCACATTTCAAATGCTTCTAGTCGTTTCTCTTCACTGCGTCGTAATGTCCATGTTTCTGCCCCATACAATGCCACACTCCACACAAAGCACTTCACTAGTCTCTTCCTTAGTTCTTTTTCCAGAGGTCCGCACAAGATGCTCCTTTTTCTATTAAAAGCCTCCTTTGCTATTGCTATCCTCCTCTTGACTTCTTGGCAGCAGTTCATATCACCACTTATAGTACACCCTAAGTATTTAAAGTTGTTCACTTGTTCCAATGTCTCATTCCGAATACTTATGTTTATCTTCTTTGTCTTTCTTCCGATAACCATAGTCTTTGTCTTGTTTACATTTATCTTCATTCCATATTGTTCACAGCTGTCATTCAGCTGCAGTAGCATATCCCTTAGTATCATCTCCTCTTCTGCTAACAATGCCATATCATCAGCAAATCTTATGCACTTTATTCTTCTTCCTCCTACTATCACCCCTCCCATGTTCTGAAAACAATTCTTCACTAACTCCTCTAAGTAGATGTTGAACAGCGTAGGTGATAGATGGCATCCTTGTCGCACCCCTCTCCCTATTCCACTTCCCTCTGACAATTTTTCTCCTATCCTGACTTTGACTCGTTGTTTCAGATGGTATCAAATTCCAAAGTCATTAATTAATTAGTCAAAATATACTGGTAAATCTTTACACTTAATTTCTGCATTTATTTAATTCGCTTAAAGCCGGTAAAGAGAAAGGAATTAGTTATTACCCTTTGTGAGATTTTTTTCCTTTTTTTCCTTCATTTTTTGGAAGTACCACAATCTTCACGATGCGAGAGTTCGTGTTGTTTACATCAGAAAAATGAAGCGACTGCGCGCGGAGTGATACATTGAGGTCTTAGGTGAAACAACGCAATAGGCATCCGCAATTGATAAGGAATATAAGCCTGTCAAAAAAGACCGAATAATAATAGGAATAAACAAAATGGTATTCGAATGACATCGATTATTAAAAATTAGCCCCACTAATACTTCTGAATGTAAATTAAAAAAATTCAGAAATTTAATAAAATCGACAATGAGCTCCGCAAACGAAGCTCGAAAGCTACAGATCATATATGATTGATTTTAATTTTAAATTATAATTACGTTTACATTTTTTTTTACTTATTTTTATATATTGGCTGAAACATATTTCTTCACTGAGCACACGGAAAAAATTTTCCTTGCAACTTTAATGTTGGATTAACAAGAAAATTCTCATTTTTCCCGCTAGTTCGGCGCCACTGTCAAGTGTTGCAATTTGATATCGCGTTCCGGACTGACAGGGATGTGATTTTGTATTCACTATATTTCTTGGACAATATAATTCAACTCAAAAGGTGTAAAGTAAAGTTTACATCGTATTAAAAGTTTCAGTTTATTCTCTCGAATTCCCGTTTTTCGGAAATTAGATTTTTTTAAAAAAAAAAATAAAGAAATCGTTCAAAGAATCTCATGTTGCAGAAATAAATTCAAACCAAATAAAAAAAAAAGAACAGAAAAGAAAGAAAAGCTTTTCTAGTGTTGAGTGCATGAATCACTCAACTCGCTTGCGGCGCTTCATCAAAAAAACAGGAGAAAATACAATACATGATTCATGGCTGAACAGTTCAACCAGAGACGAAAACAGTTTGTTCTGATCAATCGGCGCACAAAAGGACTACAATCAGAAAGGGCGGAAGGTCTGATAATACCTAAAAAGCGTCAGCTGTGTTCTTTTCGAAAAAGATCTAGTGGTTCGAAAGGATAGTAAAGCACCGATTCTCCATAAATATTCGAAGGAGGTGGTAGCGATCTCCAATTGGCAGCTATTGGGCACGCCGCAACTCCGTGGCCTACGAGTGATTCGATGTTTTTCAAATGATTTGTTACCAGTGGTTTTCTGCTACAAACACCCACAATTTTACGGCATTTTTGTTTACTTGAATTTTTGAAATCTATTAACTATCGACATATTTACTTCGATGTATTGAATTCCGCTTATTAGTATTCAATTTAAGATTATTAATTCTGGTCATAGAAATAGGTTTTAATATACAATCTACAGTTTTGTATATATCGTATTAAACAAAAATAGTATACTGCGTGACTCTAATACAATTTTACCCATTCAGCGTTGTCTGCAAATAGAACGATTGGGTTATTGACCTCTACCTTCTGACTGAGACCAGAAGGGCTACATGTGTTCCCGCTCCCAGCCTGCAACAGACTGAGCCGCCATATTGTAGTTAGGCAAGAAAGAAATTAGCTGAATGCCAGCGCAATAACGAAATGTCGAATTAGGTGAATATGTGAATTTCACAGATGTAGCATCAAATCTGTATTCAACAGATTTAAATGTAGCACGGATATAAATTCACAGATGTAAATATAGCAACAGCTTTGTGTTGTAGCCAGGCCCCCACATCAAATTCCGGGCCCAGGTACCAAATGCAATACCGGGCCTTCCCCCCTCCCCCCATGTTATGAACAAAATCATAAATTCTTAGCCAAAAATATCGCGAAAATACCACACGATTTCATAATTCTACAGCAGGGGCGGGCAGACTTTTGTAAGGTAAGGGCTACCTCAAGTATACTCCAAGTGCCGCGATCATCTTAAGACTAAAGAAAAACAGAATATCCAAATCGACAACCCAAAAAAAAACACATCTTCAGACATTTGAAATCTCACATGCAGTCACCCAAAAATGCGCGATCGACGTCTTGCCCACCCCTGTTCTATAAACAAACTGTAGATCTCAGCCCGGGCCCCTTTGACGGCCGGGCCCCGGTGCTGAGGGACCAACTGACCCCCCCCTTGTGGGGGCCCTGGTTGTAGCTAAATATAAAATAACCATAAGCACACTTTCTTGCGTGTGTGTGTGTTTGTTTTTTGTTTCTTTTGCCATTAACAGTGCTGTGGCATTTAATGTTAAAACACTGAACATTTAATGTTAAATATAGAATAAAAGAATCCAATCTAATTGGAGAATAGATAGATATTTTCACTTTTGAATAATTTAATAATAATGATGAACATTAATTTGAAAATCAGGAAGACAGAACATTATTTAAGGACTGATACGAAAAACGAGGAAGACATGAAAACATAGTATTCAACTGTTTTGATGACGATATGCGTATATTTAATACATATATTAAGAAAACATGTAAAAATGTAAATACTAAGGACACCATATCGTGTATGAACTAGCAATGTGAAGCTAAAGTTTTTTTCACTTATTGGTTATTCCTGAAGGACATTAACCAATTTCCGGTTTTACTGTACTAAAAACAGCTTAAAAGTAAAGTAATAAAAGTATTCCCCCCTGTCCAACCAGTAAATTTTAGTCCAATTGGCTGAGTAGTTTCGGTGTAGATAGATGACACAGAACATTTGACAAAACATAATGTGCATCTCTATATGGATTTTTGTTTTGTTTTGCTTTTTATAGTAATCTTTGAGGCTTTTTGAGAGATCTACATTGGAAGTACAGGTAGATGTGTTAAGGAACGCCTTGAGTAACACATACGAGCCTATAAGAACAAGAAATTGAATTCGGACTGGGCTGATCATGCACTAAAAATGCAACACAACCCTGATCCTATTGTCAATATTATTTACGAATTTTACGACGAGTCGGAACGTTTTATTTTAGAATCAGTTTTCATTAATTTATCTAAATGCAATATACTGCAATATACATTGTTATACTTTATTTCTGTTGAATATCGAAGAAAGAATTTTGTATTTCTCTTATGTATTTTCCTGATGAAAAAGAGAGTTGAAATATTGAAGTGTTATTGAAGAACTAGTTGACCCGTGCGAATAATTCGCACCAAAAAAAAACACCTTTGAGAAATATTAAACAAATCCAACAGCTGTCGTACGTTAGTTAAACATATTGTCAATAGCTGGCGCCTTTTCCATTTTTATAAAAAGGTTGACCCTTGCGAATAATTCGTATGGTATATTGAAATAATTCGCTATATTAGTATACTGGAATATTTACATGGTATATTGTAATAATTCGCATAATTCAGACACCGAATGGTAATGTAGAAATACATTATTGAACAGATTGCCTTCTACATTTTTATAAAAAGATTTTTAAATAAAGTTTTTTAGCGAAACCATCAATTTTAAAGAATTTGTTTATTTTTTTGTCATTAACGGTGAACGTAATCTTCAAAATGATATCTCAATCATTTGATTTTGATGAAGTATTAAGGGAACTAAACAAACAAACAAAAAAAAAACCTTTAAAAAATAATATATGAGAAATTGACAAATTTTTGTTTTTTTATTCTAATAAATCGTAATTTTTATTAAAATATAATTTTTTTTTACGTGTTCTTATTAAATAAACGATGGAAAATCATTTTAAAATGCATTTTTATTCAAAAAAGGATATATTTGAATTACGACGCTGCAGTGTTTCGGTTTCGAAAAATAAGTCGCTTCTGTTAAAGCGTTTCTCCATTTTTATAAAAAGGTTTTTAAAATTAAGTTTTTTAACGAAAACATTAACTTTAAACAATTTGTTTTTTTTTTCGTCAATAGCGGGGAACGTAATCTTCAAAATGATGTCCCAATCATTGATTTTGATGAAGTATTAAAGGAAATATGGCGTTCCGACAAAAATACACCTTTGAGAAATAATATATAATGATAATATATAATGATGATGATTATTTTGAGAAGATGGCGTTTGTGGTTTCTTTATTAAAAGTATTTGTTTTTATTTCTCGCAGACTTCCGCTTACAGATCAAAATAACATACAACACACCTTAAATTTTAAAGAATATTTAAATGTATTACAAAATATATGTTATGCTTTTTTTTATTATTAATAATAATTTTTTTTTCTTTTGCCTAGTTATTTCCTTAAGCAGACAAAAAAAAATGGCTGACTAGTAGTTACTTCGTTGAACACTAGATGGCGCAGTCTTAATTTTTTTTAGGGAAATGATCAACGTCGTTAGATAAATGATGGAGGCGTCAAATTGGGTTTCTTAACCAATTTCGTCAACATCTTTCCGGTCGAACGAAACAGTTTCTCTAGTCGTTAGATTTTCGCATTATCTGTTGTTATTGCTTTTGTTTTTGTCAGATTAAGCTTCAAGGCAGTCCCTGCACTCGTTCCCTTCTTTACAATTGGTCTCTTGTAATAATCTAATATCATCCGCAAAATGGAGATTTGTCAATCATCCTTCCGGGATATTGATTCCACTACTAATCCGGTTCGTTTTCTGAAGCACTTACAAAAAAGAAAGAAGAGATGCGAAGAGGCTTTTGTACAGTAGGAGGGTCTTCTTGGATCGAAAATACTAGACGATAAGTAACTAGAGAATTTGTATATAAGTAGAGAAGAAGACTGCCTTAAAAACAAAACTAACTGTACGTCGATTTTGATATATATTCTTAAATACTGTATAGAGAAGACTGTTAATTACAGTTGGCATGCCAATTTTCGGTAAAGAGATAATATACAATAATGGTTTTAGAATTATGTGAGCGAGAGCTTAGAGGGATTAGTTGTTCTGAAGTTGCATTTGTCAACACTCTTTCCACAAGCAAACAAAAAAAAATGGCTGACTAGTAGTTACTTCGTTGAACTCTAGAGGGCGCAGTCTGAAAGTTAAGTGACTTTACCTTGGCCTACAAACATTTATACTTAATCAGATTTATACAATTTGACTAATTATGAAAATAAACATATTATCGTCGCGGCGAAAGTTGGACCCGCAAATACATTATCATTGACTAATTTCTCCAGTATCAATGCCGTAAGCTCCGCTGAAAATATCAATCTCAATTATCAAAAATAGGAAATATCAAAAATCACACATACATCTTCTAGAAATCGACGAGCAACGTTAAGAATAATTTCCCTACTTGATTTTTGAGACCTTTTCCTCGTCGAAATGTTGAATGTGAATCAACGACCGCCATTTTCTCTTACATTTGAATGTGACCGACAGGCCAGGAAAGGAAAATCTATCATCTGAGTTGCATTCTGGGAGGTTTATCTTTGGCCTTACTGTTAATAGTATTTCATTACTACATCAGTGCGTTACTGTTTGAGTTATCGTGCTGACATGGTTCTATTACATTCTTTAAGCTACATATAAATATAACTCGAAAAAAAAAGAAAAAAAGCGAAAATATATTCTTACGGACTGAAATCCGCTTAATTACAGTAGAAATTACATAGGAATACGAAAAAAAAATGATTAAATATAATGTTAAAAAAAATTATTGATGCTTACTTGTGATTAAAGGTGGACAAGAAGGTACCAGAAGGTGGACAAGAAGGTACCATTCATATTTCAGCATAGATCTCCCTACTGAACGCTTCGTTGTCTTGAGGCACAGATCCATCTTGCTTAGTGCTCCTCTCGCGTTATTTTTTGAAAGCATTTGAGAAGCACTCACAAGGAGAGAACAATCAGGCTTTAATGGCTCGCCTCAGTAATAAACCAGAAGCGGAAACTCCGGGACAGAAGAAAGGCCTAAGTCCCCTAGGGAATAGAACTACGTCGACATCTACGCCTCAAATGTTGTTATGCTGGTGGTTAAAAATGGAATGTTTTACAGAAACTACGTAAACTATTCAAGTAGGTAATTACGTTGACTATGTGGACGGAATATGTCACTTCGCATAGCTTGGTTAGGATTTTCCGCAATCAAAGCTCAGCAACAACAACTTTTATAAATTCCAAAACATATCCAATGCGTTTTCAAAGTAGCAGATGTTGAAATAACTTAAGGTACGATTCAGAATCGTTTGCCGTAACTGTTTTAGACATAAATCATAAGAAAAAATTAAACAAAAATACCATTAGAATTAATATAAAGACGATTCGGATCTTTGAGATCAGAATCTTTTTTCAGATGCGCCAATAATTGAAAAAAAAAAAACAAGTACGTAGTAGTTCCGGAAAATGTTTGATATTTACTGTTCTTAAATCTCGTACTTTAAAACTTAATTTACTTATTTATTTATGGAAATAACACAAATGAAATGTTCGATTAATTTTTTGTAATATTTACTGAATACAAACGGTTGAAATTTTTCCATTTTCTTAAAAAAAAAAAGAAAATCTTTAAATAGTTGGTTAAATTGTTTCAATCCAATTCATTATAAAATCAAAATAAAGCTCGCGCAGATATTAAGAGGATTGTTATGCGAATTAATATCCATTATTTAACACATCGATAAAACCCACTGTTTATGTTTTAATGCATGTCTATGGGGATTTTTATGCCCTTTTCCTATTATTTTCTCGACAAAAGATTAAAATATAAAAGTCAGATTATTTCAGTGTTTATTTTTAGTTATAAATGTGTTTGACGCAAATGTTATACACACATACAGTACAATGATTGCAGTGAAGTACTTAGATCATAAGTGAAAAATGAAATACTGTTACGACATTCCACGGGAACGAAAGATGAAGTAAGTGCGGGGCATGCAGTGGCGGATCTAGCACTTGAGAGGCCCTAGGCGCAATTCAACTTCGAGGCCCTCCTCTAAATATTTTCACTACCCCCACACCCTACACGCATGTTTTTTACTCTGGTAGGCACTATACCCACAGCCTAATGAATACAGGCCTCAACAACTACGTCATCGTCTTTTCTCTGACATCATGAAATCAAGGTAACGATGACCCTGGGCTTTTGCGTGACCCCGTAATACTTCAGTGTGTGTGTAAGCGCATGGAAATCTATTTCAGTGAACGTTTGGATATTTTGTTGCTATTTTGTTCAACTTTCTTTGGATTAGTGAGTGTCTGAAATTAATTTCAGTTTTCCAATATCTAAACAGTTATTTCAAAGTATTTCATATGATTCCACTGTTTCTTTATTCTGGAAAACAACTGAGGGGGCGTTAGGCCTAACTTTCATCGTGCCGAAGACATGTGCTGTATCTGGCTGCAAGAAGATCTACAAAAATACATGAAATTATATTCCTGTTTTTTTCTTTTCCAAAAGATGAAGATGTTGGATTGTAGAAATACACAGAGAAAACTTCGTTTCTCCCAAAATTCTTAAATGTGCATCAAACAACGAAGATTCATTGTAAGAGTGGACAATATCATTTCTGTTAAACGTGATCATATAAAATTAAAGAAAGATGCCAATCAAACAGTTGCTGGTATTATTGCTCCATATCTAAGAGAAACCACTAACTTGGGACGAAAGGGGCCGTCCATTAATAACGTGAGGTGTTTTTTAAAAAATTTGGACACACCCCCCCCTCCCCCTTGGTGAGATTTCAAAAATTTTAACAACCAAAAAAAAA
>JAFIDM010133223.1:30598-63754 GCA_023159025.1 Thereuonema tuberculata
CCCCAAAGGGAGAAGGAGTAACTTTCATCGGCGTTGGAAGCAAGTTTGGCAGCATTTTATAAAGAAAAAGTTCGAAATTCAATTAGCTGTTTGAATGACATTAATCAATATATTTTACAGAATCGTTTGCTAAACAATATTTTGACTAATATAATTCCTGATAAAGTCATTTTCTGTAAAATATCATTAGATGGATGCCCAAAATTAATTAATTCGGCTGTTATTAATTTTGACTTAAGTTTTGAAATTTATATTGATAATAAAAAAAAAATACAAATCAAATAAAATATTTGATTATATTTAATACAATAACTGAAACATACAGTATTGACAAATTAAATAGTATTAGAAATTTGCCTCAAATTCTGAAATTAATATAAGATGATTTTGTTTTTTACTGAACAATTGAATTTAACTGAATATCGATGCCTAGAGTACAGTTTTCTGTTGAAGTTTTTACTTTATCTTTTACGTTTTTCTTAATAGCCCTGCATGCTACAGAGCTTTGAGACAGATAGAATTGCTAATACAGTGATCCCTCGCTATTTCGCGCTTCAAGTCTCGCGGCTTCAGTGCATCGCGGGTTTTTCTCCAGGATAAAAGCCCCAGCTACACCGTCAACGACTCCAGCAGAAGAGCATCCGAGTGAACCTCAACGCCCTACGAGTGGGAGTGAGTGAGTAAACAAGGGATTACTGAACAACCTAATCCAAACAATGCTAAGAAATTAAATTTTGATTCTGATTCTTTTAGTGCCATCAATAAATATCTAAATAAAAGATATGGATGTCTAGAAGAAAGAGACAATCACAGCCTTACTGATAAGAAAAATAATGAGAAAGAAAGAAATTGAAGTAATTTTATATACGATACTGTCGAAATAAGCATAGATGTCGATTCCCATTTACCTGTTGATATTGCACCAATATTATATATCTGGATATTCTATTCATAAGGTGATGAGAAGAATAAATTGTTCTTATTGTAAAACTAATATGCTTCATGATGATGATTTGGAATAAGAATTCTCATCAGAGATTAGATTAATTAGATTGATTAAGTCAATAGATAAAAAAGTCAACATTGTGGTCAGCTGTCATTCTTTATTTATTCTTTCAAGTATTTGAATATTTAATCTCTAGTGAAAATGAAACAAATTTTATTCAAAACAAAAATTAGTTGGCTATTATTTTTGATATTTCACTAAAACATATTAATTTATTAAACAATGCAAATGATTTGCTCAAATGAAAAAGGGCAAAAATGTTTTTTGTAATAATTAGCAAAATATTATTAAACAATTATGTAAAAACTAAAAATTAAGTATTTTCATCTTTAACAAAAACAAAAAGGAATTGACAAATTTCAACAATTAGATATAATGTAAATCTATATTATTTTAGTAATGTACTCATTTGATATTATTACATAGTCCTTAAGTTACATTAGGAATTAAATTTTGATAATCGATTATAAGTGGTTTAATAAATTGATATTTACAAAAAAGTGGAGTGGTTATCTTTCTTTTTACAAAATTTTCTAAATGTGAATTTGTTTTTAAGAACTGATAATTCAAATTGGTAGCACAAAATTTGTGTTTTTTTCTAGACTGATGTACAATTAAAGAGATTTAAATAAATACAATAGTAAAAGAATTCTATTATATAAAAGCGTTATTTTATCTGTCATTGTCATAAGACTTCACGTTTTTCCAATTTTGTGACCAAACTATAAGAGATAGATTGGTCATGTAAATGGATAAAATCTAGATCTTTTTAAGATAAACAAAATGCTACAAAAAAATTTGGGAAAAAGTTTTTGGTTTCCAAGATGGCGCCTTTTAAAGAGTCAAATTTTGATTTTTCTCAATTTAAACGAAAAGTATAAAAGTCGGAAGAGAATATTATATTGAGAAAATGTTGGTATTTGAAAGTTCTATCGAACGATATATCAGTCATTAACAAACGTTTCTGCGTTTGGACGATACATGCAAAAATAAATTTTTTTAGCGGCAACCTCCGTGTGAGTGCCAACGCGCAATAAACCTAAGTTAAGCGGAGAAGCCCACAACGAGCTGGGAAGTCGTGTATTCTCCGATCTCCATATTAAATTACTAAAGAAATAAAGGTGTGTTTTTTTTTTTTTTAATGCTCTATATGCAAGGAGCAAAGCGACGGAGCGAAGCTACGGTACGGAAGTCTAGTTACTTATATTAATTTAAAAAATAATTTATGCAAAATCCTGCAGAAAGTCAAAACATAAGAAAAACTGAAGAACTACAAAAATTATACTATCTAATTTGTTCATTAGTACAAATCTAATTAATACAAATATTATTATTAAATTGATCGGGTAAAGGAATATCGTTTAATCCTGAGTAAAGTTCATTAAATTGTAATATTTTTATTTTAAAAACATATCGAGAATGAAAAAGTTAAAATCTCAAGTGTAGGACAGTCACCCTGCTTCTGTGACGTCATGAAACCTGTTGTTTGGCCTGTACTTTAGAGGGCCGTGCTATAACGGTGGTCCAAAAAAAGTGAGACTTAGGGAAGTAACATTGAAAATTACCATTATAAAATTACAACTGCCTGGCTGTATTTAAAAGGGAGCCCAGTAAATAGTACATTTTACCTTGCATGAAATGGGATAGTAGGTTTCTTTTTTTTTTTTTTGCATTGTGTGTGGTAGTACTGAGATGCCAAATCCAATTTTTCGACCTCGGCGACCTTCCGGATCACCCCCAAAAAACGTTAAAACTGCCAAAATTTCGCACTTTTTTTAGGTTTCGCCAGTTTTGACCATGATGGAATACTTTTTCGACAAAGACAATTCTTTACATTTTAAAAGTACATAAAATTTGTAACAGTTAACATCAAATCTATATTACTAAAATCTTTTTTTTCTCTGTCTGTCTGTGTGTCTGTCTGTCCGGCGCAATTTTCTGTGCGAATGGAAAATAGAAATAATTTTTACAATGAAATTTCCGCGACGGGAATTGAACCTTCAACCTTCTGATCCGAAGTCGAATGTGTTATCCATTAGGCCATTGGGACTACAACTCTTTTCATATTGTTTTTTGACATATCTCCGCAATTGTTGTGTTGTTGTTGTGCCGCAATGTTAGTGCAACAATGGAAAACGGTTTTTCATTGTTTATTGTCACGAGGAAGTCGACAAATTCAAAATGAGCATTATTGAACTTCAAAATAATGCGTTAACTGCTTTCTTTGGAATCGAGTTTTGTTAGATTATCTTAAATTTTATTTTCTTATTATTATTACTTTTAATAATTGAATTGTACCTTATTAATATAGTTTTGTAAAAACAACTAAACTTATTGATTCACGTGTTTTTGAAATTTGTTTAAGCTTCCAACTATTTTGTTTTGTTGTACTTATTCCAATTTTATTATGCTTGAAAAAGAGATGGCTTGAAAAGAGTCTTCAAAACTTAAAATGTTGCTTTAACCCCTTTCATTGGAATCGATTATTCTTGGATTATCTCATATAAACCATCGTTTTATCATCGATAATCAATTAGTATCGAAATGGACAACGAGAGAAAGGATGAGATCTTTTCAAAGAACTGTTAATAATGTCGTAATCTCGGCCATTCTTGACTACAGCTAAAATTTGTCTGAAGTCTCCGCCAAAGAGGAAAATTTGTCTAGAATTAGAAGTCATCAGAATTTGGTTATCTTCACTCGAAAGAATAGTCACAATCAATTCGTCGCCAGGAGTATCGTATATAAGCTACGATCTTCATTTAACATCTATATCAACCAACGTCCATCTAAATAAATCTCTTCTTCAAATATCTATAACGAACAATCTGTACACGGGAGATGGCCTAGTTGGTTTAAATAAACCTAATGGTTTCCGAGATACAGCTTCAAAGTTTGTCAAAATTTCCATCCATGCTATGTTTTCCAATATATATTACACAATTGGTCTCAAACCTTTAATAATCCCGCTCAAATGGTTCACCCTAATATTGATTGATGTATTTTTTTATTAAAATTTTGAACTCTATTTTGAAATAACCCTATGTTGAAATAAGAAAATTTTGAGATAAACCATAAACCGGTTATTAGACATTCAAAATATATTAAGTTAAAGTTAAAGTTGCGATCAGGCCCAGAGGACCGCGCAATGCAGCTGGAGGGGAGGCTCCAGAACCTACGGGACAAAGTTGAGGACGGGGGGTCGGCCCGTCGCTCGCCCGCCTTTAACTCCCGGGAAAGAAACCCGGTACCCATTCTATAGAGGGCTGGGTAGACCTTAGGGCCCGTTTGGAGGAGAAAGAAGCGTGGAAAAATTCCCGTCCTCCGTCGAGGCCGGGAATCGAACCCGCTACCTCCAACTCGCAGCCAAGCGCCCTTACCTACTCGGCTACCGGGCCCACTTCAAAATATATTGGAGTATAATATCAATAATACTTTTTTTTTTTCAGAATATAAAAAACAACCTAAATCGGAACTTTTCTCGCTTTAGCTTCGGCAAATTTATCAAATAGACTTTCATAATCTAATAACCTAACTATATCATTTTCTATAATCATAATAGACAAGTGACAAATGGAGTTGAGATAAGGAATTTCTTAAATAATTTTTAACTCTTTTAAGAACTGAAAAAGAACGTTCAACACTTGCATTGCAAATAGGAATTGTCAAAAATATTTTCAGAATTGTCTCTACATTAGGAAATTGTAAACCTCCAATTAATAATTTATGCATGTCAAAAGAATTGGTGACATTCTCTTCTTTTACGAAGGCAATAAAATGGACAAGTTCATCTTTAAAATTTTTACTGTCAATATCATTTTGATATTTTGTGCATACTTTTGTGCATACTTACTTGATAAAAAAACAAATGTACTACACTTCTAAAAGTTTTATTCAATCAAACGTTTGTACTGGTTCTTCAACGCGCTCGTGAATGCATGAAATATGACCGCTAGGATTGCCACCCGCAAAACATCATAGCTGGCGTTATTCATTTGTCAATTTAATTTAGGGACTACTGCTAAATTGTTAATTATTTTTATTATGAAAAGAAATAATTAAATAAAATAATTTGTTTTTATTTTGAGAAATCAATTTTGAGGCCCCCTTGATTTATGAGGCCCGAGGCGCGCGCCTCCTGCGCCTATGCGGAAATCCGCCACTGCTTAAGAAAGGAACTAGATGTCGAGGAAAATACAAAGAAAACAATTCAAAATAAAATGGAACGCATAATGTCCTCAAATAGAATTCCAGAAGAGTTCAGCAATATTACAATGTTTAAAGTTTTTTCAGTTACTTTCTAAACATGTCTATTCGAAACGTTTTCCGTTTTTTGCCTCTTTTTGTGTCTCCTTATAGTTCGCTTAATAGCGTCTTATTGCATCTTGAACAACTTTTCTGCTAACATTTCTTTAAAAAAAATTCCAGTTTCCGATGAAAATGACATATTAGAGCAAAACCATAAAACAAATAAATAGCTATAAACTACTTGATGTTTCTCTTGTATTTAGAAGTTAACAATATTTGCTCTAAGATTCAATATGAAATTTTAAAACTCGAAAAAGGTCATTCTGGTTGTGAAATATCAACTTAAAGGCCATGCAAAGTGCCGCTTCACCGCTGCAGGGACAATAGTGGCGTTGTTAATAATTTTTTACTTATTTAATTCTCTATGACAAATGTGTCAAAGATTAAATTTTATCTAATACAAAACAAATGATAAGCTAGGCTGTGTTTCAGTTTGATAGTGATAACAAACTGCAATAGTCAGAGCAGTAACAGAGTGTTTCTAACCCTGTTGTGATCAGAACATTGCCTTTGAAAAAAAAAAAAGTTTGCGAAAATTGTTGTAATAAAAAAATAAAATAAAATGATTATATTTTATCTATTTTATAAATTATCTATTTATCGTTAATAACTTAAATATATTTTTTTGTAGAGAATAAAATATATGGTAAAGAATCATTCAAAAATGTTTTTATGGACTAGTATGATTTCGTTATAATCATAATAGCAATATGTGAGTAACATCAACTAAAAAAGGTTATATGTTTACCATTGATTTTTTTTAATGATGATGCTTTTTTTTTAGTCCTTTTTTACAAATTTGCAATTAGTTCTCCAAAATAATAATAGTAATATTATATATATATATAAATAAAGGTAATAATAATAATATTAAATAAATGTAGGTAGATATATTTTTATTATGTAAATACAAAATATTATCCAATATAAATAAGATTCGAAAACTTATTTATTAAATTATCTCAAATAATAACACCCAAAATTGAATATTTAGAAATAATTATTGTAAAATATTAAAATAACAGCTAAATTCAGTAATAAACTTTGAAATAATCAATTACCATTTATTGATTTTTTTACAAGAAATTTTTATTTCAATGTTTCGATTTATCCCCAGCATTCTTCAATCTGTTTTTTTTTTATTTACCACAGTTCGTATGGGGTATTACTGACATTGCAGTGCTATTGTACTGATATCGACGGCGAGAGAGTGTGTAATCGTGAAATCACACTTTCAAACGCAGTCACAGTTAACTCAATTGGCATTGTTTTCCAAATCAAAATGATTCTATATATTTCTTATAACAGATGAACTATATTTGCTTTTTGTTTAGTTTTTCACACAAATTATTCGTTGTTGTCTTCAAAATATAAATATTAATGGAAATAAGTTCACTTCTCTTCTATCGATATCATGTTTTCTCAAATATATTCGTCTCATCACACTACCACTAAAGTCCTCCCAGCGAAAGAATGACTCTGGCCTTGAACTACACCCATGATCTCTTAATCATTCCAGGACTGAAGTTTGTATAGAGAAACTATTCACAATGGCGACTCTCAAGCGAGGCAAACCTATCAGAAGCCAAACACTTTCCCGCCATAAACACTGACATATACAATCGATTCAAATTCTACTATTGCGCTGGTGTCCACAGTCGTTCTTTCGCTGGGAATAGTTTAGTTCACTGTTTCAGGAAATCACAGTCACAGTTTTGAGGCCCCCTTGATTTATGAGGCCCGAGCCGCTCGCCTCCTGCGCCTATGCGGAAATCCGCCACTGGGGACATGCCTGTATTTAAAAAGCAATCTAAAACCCGTCTCTAACAAAGGTAAAAAAGCTATTTACTTTAGGATACTGTAGAAGTAGTTTTGATTATTATATGGAAGATCTTAATGATAACGGCCTACGTCTAAAGATCTAAGAATAAAATAACTGACTACTGCTGATAAATAATTGTGAAACAAAACATGTACACTAAGATTCTGGTTAGTGTGGAGAATATTCCTAATAAACACTAAATGAAACAAGGTGACGCGAGGATCGTTACAGTATTGGACATTTAAATATGCACGAAGGTTAGTTTTCTTTAACCTTAGTATAAAAAGATGCTCCTCATGAAAGCATAGATTAATAAAATATAATGTACAGTAAAACCTCTAAACTCCGGCTTAAGGTGGCGCCCAGTAGTCCGGATTATAGAAAAGCCGGAATACTGAGAGTATTCTTAAAATAACTCAATAGCTCAATTTTTGTGAAGACATAATATGCCAGGTTTAATTAATTTAACCCCATTTTCATAATTTGGCAGTCGAATGTTTATTAAAAACAATACAAATAAAAAGCGTATTTTATAATTGTCAAGTTATCTGCGGGCCGTTCGAGTAGCAGCAGACCTACGTGCGTGATGACTCACATTGTGTTCTCGGAACTCGACACGGATTCGCTGCGCGACGGCAGAGTTGGCTCAAAATAGGGAAACGAATTTAGTTATTAAAAGCAAAATTTTATTCAAGACCAGGCCGGATTACCGTGGGGGCCGGATTACCGAGAGCCGGATTTGAGAGGTTTTTACTGTAAATATTAATTACACTGATATGCTTTTTTTACCTTTCAGTCTGCTTCACGAGGAAAAAAAAAACTGATTTTAGCAAACTCAACTATCCTGAATCCGAATCTATATTCAGAATTTTTGTATTAGGTCTAGTTTTTTTTTTCTTTGTAATTTGCTACAGTAAACTCCAAAAACAAGAAATTTGGCGAACTTCATAATTAATATAAAAAATAATTAATGGGATAATCTTAGTTATGAAAGTGTCAAGACTGAAAACCTTAACTAACTAGTATAAAACACTTACATTGATTCTGCTGTTATAAGATTGGTTAGTTGTCTCTCGAAATCTTTCGCCGTTTTGATGCTCTGCGGTGACTCGCAGAAAACTCCCTTTTTATGCATCAACAATATTCCGCCAACACAGATTCATTCCACTTGCCCTGATATCTCGTTTCCAATGTTTTGATGTCTTGATGAAATCTTTCACCCTGCTCCTCACTCACAGCACCAAGATTTTCAGGGAAATAATTGATGTGGCTGTGTAGAAAATGATTCTCATTTTGGAACCCCGTGTTTTGAAGTTTGTTAAAATTTTATCAATAAGTTCTTCGTAATTTTCAGCTTTCTTGTTTCCTAGGAAGTTTTCAGTCACGCACTTAAAAGACAACCATGCAGATTTTTCAGTTTCATTCGTGACGGTCGTGAAATTTGAATCTTTCATCCGATCGCGTATCTGTGGTCCTTCGAATATACCAGCTTTAATTTTTGCCTCGGTCTTTCTAGGAAATTTCCGTTCTTAGATACGGAATTATGTTGCTTTAATTGCCAAGACTGATAACAAATTGCTTCATGATTCCAAATTTAATATGAAGTGGGGGTAACAGGACTTTTTCTGTAGGAATATATATTAAATATTAAAAATTTATTATTTTTAAATGTTTTGGGTACTAAGTACAAAAAAGCCACTTATAATTGTAAGTTTTATATTTTATTATAATATTTTATAGTTCAGTAATGCCAAAAATTATAATTGTAGTTTAAATATTTATTTATGCAAGTATGTATGTAGTGCATTTTGTCATCAATAATTCAGTAAAATCGTAATTTCTCAAAAACTGGACCAGATGAAACAAAACTGAATATGACTTTTGTGTTTACCCATAGTGTGGAACTGAAAAATATAAATAGTTTCTCTGAAGCAAAATGGTTGCATATCAGTGTTATTAAAGTTAGTACTTTTAATTAGCAAAAGTTGAAATGAAGACACCAATCTCCAATGAATGAAATGAAGAGGATTATCTAATCCATCTTTCGGATGTCTATCTCTTTAACTTGACGTATTTGATCAAATTCTTAAACAGACGTTCGTAGAACTCAATTTCCACGAAATCGTAAAATGGGTCAGAGTGGAAATTTGATCAGAATATGATTACTTTGGAAGGCTACAATTTTAATGTAGGTAGGTGCTGTTCAGTGAGAGAGATTCGTGTTGACTTAGACGGAAATTAGAAACGTCAGGAAATCTACTGTATTTAAGTGACTGTTCTCACAACAACTAAACAAGTATTTATGTATTCTAGAATCTTCTAAATATCTTCTTATTATTAATAAAACCTGAAGAGGATAAATGAATCAAGAGAAGATACTAATTATGGATCTAGATTCTTGAAGTTACCAGTTGGTATAAACATTGACAAGAACATTAAGGAAGTATGTAAAGAAATCAAAATTAAGATAGTTCATTATAAAGGCAACAAATTGATTAAGAAAAGAATCAATAGGAACGACAACATATTATTAAAATTGGGAGTAATATATATATTAGAATGCAGGGATTGTAGCAAATTTTTTGTTGCAAGCACAGGTAGATCTCTTAAAGAAAGAGTAGAAGAACACATAAGGGCTTTCAAAGGGAAGAAGAAAGGTATATTTGATTGGGCCGACCATGCACGAGAATTATGCCACTATTGTAGGCATATTTATTAAACTCATGATGAAACAGAAACATTTTTATTAGAATCATGTTTCATTAATTGGATTGAATGTATTAATAAAGATAAAAATTTAAAAGTTAACGATATTTCATTTGGATCATTCAAAAAATTTGTGGAGAAAAATCAAAATATAAAAAATAAATTAAAAATAAAAAATGGTTAAAATTTAGACCGAACGCACAAATATTTTTAAAAAGTTTTTAAAAATACAAAAGATAAAAAAAGAACAACGTTTCGACTTGCCTGCAAGTCATCGACACTTGGTCAAAGACTTGCAGGCAAGTGGAAACCTTGTGTTTCTTTTATCTTTTGTATTTTTAAAAACTTTTTAAAAATATTTGTGCGTTCGGCCTAAATTTTAACCATTTAATTAATTTACGCACGTTAAATAATTGTAAATAAATTAAAAAAATGCAATGATTAATAATGATTGTCATAGAATTATTAAACAATAATGTAATAATCGAACACTAATGTAATAGTAGAAATTCTGAACAAATAATGTAATAATATGAGACGCTAATACCTTAGTCTTGATATCTTCAATTCAATTATACAATACTACACCACGTACATATTTTTGAAAAAAGGCTTGAAAAAGCGAAACGATTTAGTTTTGCGAAATATTGCCAAGATTTTAAAGAAGATTTTTAAGATGAGACGCTAATGTGATAGTAGAATTCATTATTATTGTTTACAGTAAAACCCCGATATAACGCTCCCGCTTATAGCACTATCCCGTTCTTTACGCTCCTTTTATACGGTCCCTGGAATTTTCTATATATATCTGTATACTTTTACCCTCTTATAACGCTTCAAATCCCGCTTGTAGCGCTTTTTTATATCGGAAATTTTGTATCAAAAAGAAATGTAACACTGTAAAGATTTTTTTTTTCCCTAGTAGGAGGGAATCCTTGAACTCTGTGAAGTGCGGGTCTGTGATACAATAAGTTAGTGCAAAATTTCGAAGCGGAAATCCCTCTCTATAAGTGAAAAATTGCAAATTCTCCGTAAGTACGACGAGAATGCTACAGAAGTCAGAAGGATTTCGCAGAATCTCTAGGAATTCCCTCGTCCAGTCTGCGAACAATAATTAAAAATAGAGATACAATTACCGCAGCGAAGGGTTGTTGCAAACGTAAAAAAGTAAAGTGTGCACTAAATCTGCTCCGAAAATATATTAGTATTGCTCTTAGTGGTGTATCAACTGACGTTAATTCATAACAATAGCACACACACCTGGCAAACCACAATCAAAGATCTTTTTAATAGGAAATAAGCTCATATTTGCACTATATCTATTGCAGAATCATGTATGTTTCCTGTAAAATGGTGTCCAAATCTTTCCCCATCTCATAAATCATTTCCCGTCTATAGCGCTATCCCGCTTATTACGCTTGTAGGTCATGGTCCCTTGACGAGCGTAATAACGGGGTTTTACTGTATTTAAATTTGTAAACTAACAAGAAGGAGAAAGTTAATTTCTTCCTCTTAAACATGTGTAATTTCTTCCTGAAGAAAGTTGATTGAAAGACTGAAGTATTGAATATTTAGAAGTTATACGAGTTTTTGTTTTTGTTTTAAGTATTTATATAGTTTAAAACTGATAGCTTCCGTTACTGTCTGAAAAATTTTCGTTTTTACCGTTCAAACTTCAAAAGTATAGCTTTCAAATAAGTTTTTTTTTTCCCCGAAGATTCCAGGATAAGCAATATTTCTGTTTATTAGATCTTATCAGCAGGAATGTTTCTATTCAGTTCAATCAACAGGGTTATTAAACAAGGTATTTAAGGATATTTTGAATATTGCCAGATCTTTTAGACGAATCCCTTCGGGATAATGAAATTTTGGGGGATCCAGGGTTTTTAATAATGGCTTGATAATGGAATTTAGTAAGGAATTCAGAAACGTACGTAGCCATATTTATTAATGTTTTATCCATGGATATTAATTTTAAAGTGTCAATATAGTAGGCTTATTATAATTAGGACACGTTAAACATTTTATTATTATTATTATTATTCACATTTTGAAACACAGTCAAAAATTCACCGACTGAAGCCTTAAGTTGATACAAGTTTCAACCAGAAACCTAAGTATCCACCAGGTATCTGCGCAATATATATGATGTTCCAAGCAACGCTGTTTTCTGTAGTTCTGATGTTGTTATTTCAGACTACTGCAATCGGTTCAAATATTTAGTAAAAGTTTTCGAGATTGTTCCAAGTGTTGTTATGATGATGGGGATCACTGTCGTGTGTTTCATCCAAAGCCGTGTTGTTTCTATTGCCAAATCCCTGTATTTTATAATTTTTTCCTTGTTCTTTATCTAAAATTCTTGCATCTCCAGGGATTGCAATATCAATTATGAAAATAGTTCTATTTGTTAAATTGTTATTATTATTATTATTATTATTATTGTTACTAGTTCTTACTGTACTCGACAAAAATAAGCTAAACATAGGTAACTTTAATATACATATATAATAATTATATGTAGAGTTAAATCAGAAAATTATTTTAACTTTTAAATCATATTACTGCCTAATTTAAAATTTTAGAAAATTATCACCTAGCGGTCTACTTGACAAAAATCACTTGTAAAAACAATACTATGTAAGTCATTTGATATTTTTTAACAATGTATTCAAAATTAATTAAACATTTGTAGTATACCTATATTCAGAACCTGTTGATAGGAATTTGTCATTCCTAACGGGACTGTAACTTTTGTATTTAGAATCATAATAATAAAAAAAAATTATTATTATTATTATTATTATTATTATTTTATTTATTATTATTTTTTATTTTTTTATTTATTTTTCTTTTAGTATTTCTTGAGTAAATTAAATAAAACAATGACTTTAAATCTGTAATATTCCTGTGTGATTAATATTTGTATTTTTTTTTATGCTGTTATTTTATGTAATTAAACAGTTTATACAGTGCAACTTGGATAATTCGAACGTCTTTAATTCGAAATCATGGTTAATTCGAAGATTTCTCTTAGTCCCTTGAACTTCTTATTAAATCAATGTTAAAAAATCGTGGATAATTCGAAGTTCAACTTCCTTAATTCGAAGTTTTTTATAAAAAATTTCGAACCATAACGACTTTTCGGCGTTTCATAGTTAAGAAATTCGACACGTGACAACTGAAATCCACTTCCCGCCACCGTACGACACGTGACGCTTCAGACGCCATTCGAGCTTCCTGCTGTCAGTGTCACCATGTCTTTCAGTAAACCACGCGTGTACAAGAACTTAAGGTTCGCTGAAAAGGTCACCCTCATTCGCGAGGTGGAAAACGATGTGAAGAAGAAATGCCAAATCACCTACGAGTACGGGATAGCGCCGAATTTCGTCGATACATTGAAGGATAAACCATCGTAAGTGAAGCTGTTTTCCGTTCACTAAACATGCTTGATGATTTTGCTAACCTTAAGCGACTGAATTCTACAAAACAATCAGACATTGCACAATTTTTTGAAAAACTGTAATTTTCTGTATTGAATGTAATATGTACTGTAGCTTACATAATATAAATCTTATTTTGTTTACATACATTTAGTGTTTAAGTCTTTCATACCATGATCTTTCTGAATAAATATTTACTTATTGACAGAATAATCTTTTCAAGCATTCAGTGGACCTGAAATTAAAGTTAAAAGATGTAACTTGTTTAATTCGAAAACTTGGATAATTCGAAGTTTTGTAGTGGTCCCTTCAGCTTCGAATTATCCAAGTTGCACTGTATGACATAATCTAAGCACCTGTTGACAGGATCTCTTTGTGGGAGATCCTAACAGGACTTCAGCAATGTATCTAAGAAAATAAAATTCTTATTATTAATTAATTAATTAATTAATTAATATTATTATTATTATGTTTGTATGTTTCAAACCTTGGGTTTCCCCAGCAAAAACAATATGGCGGGTCAAGGACCAAAGCACATACTGCCAAGTGTAAAGATATGTGCAAGAATGATTAGGGATGTGTGCTTGTGTCCATAAATTTCCTAACTATGCGTGTAGTGTTGAGTACAACAGCCTTCTGCAGTTGTGCGTAAGTGTTTTTGTGAAGTCCTAGTGTGCTGAGACTGTGGTGCAATGTGTGAGGCACCAGACCAGTGGCAGACAGAACGATGGGTACAACACGTACTCGATACTGCCTCCACTGCTTCTGGAGCTCGTGTGCTAGATCAGTGTATTTACTGATCTTGTCTGCGTGAGTTTTCTGCATGTTCTTGCTGATAGGCACTGCAATATCAATTAGATAGGTCTGTTTGTTGACCTTATCAACAAGTGTGATGTCTGGTCTGTTGTGATGCATGGTTTTGTCTGTGTGAATGGGGCGGTCCCAGTATAGTTTATATGAGGGTGATTCTAATACGCTTTGTGGTATGTACTTGTAGTACGGGACCGTGCTCTTAATAAGTGAATGTTTGTGTGCTAGTTGTTGATGAACGATCGATGCTACCTGATTGTGTCGGTGGAGGTAGTCTGTTTGAGAGAGAAGGGGACAGCCTGATATTACGTGGTCGATCGTCTCATGCGTAGTGTGGCATTTCCTGCATTTGTCGTCATGTGTGTTTGCATCGTGTAGAATGTGTTTCTTGTAGTTGTAGTTTATTATTATTATTATTATTATTATTATTATTATTATTACGATCATTTTGAAACACAGTCAAAAATTCGCTGACTGGAGCCTTCAGTTGATACAAGTTTCAGCCAGATTATTATTATTATTATTATTATTATTAAACAAATAGGCTAAATAAGGTGTGGTGTGTTGAAATGCGTTCTCCGATATCGAGATATAGCTTCCGTGGAAGGATCTGTCGGAAACTGGATAAAATACAACGCAAGGATCTCCAAGAACCAAGAATAGGGTTGGGAGTTTTCCTTCTCATCTTGGAATAGATACTGAGGTGGTTTTCCGTTGCCTTCCCCAGGAAACCATGGAATGGCTTCAAATCTGAAGAGAAAGTGAAGAAACAAACAAACACAGAAAAGGAAGGAAACTGCCATCCCGGTGTCAGGATTCGGACCCGGGTTCAGAAACATCAGCCTCTTGACAGGCTGCCATCTTAACCACAAGGCTCTAAACCTGGACGGTACTAAAGAAGGTAACCCTTTAAAATAAAAAGAGGTCATTCACGGTGATTAATTAAAAAAAAAATAAAGTCAGAATATTGTCTTTTTTTTTAACCTCAGACTAGCAAACCTGTGATCACGTGATCTTGGATTCTCAGATAATTTTCTCACAACCCGCGTGCGCGTCTCGGAGATCTCATGTTTGATCGTAAGATGCGATCTATATTTATCTACGTAAGACTTCCGGTTGACCTAGTAGATAGAAGTGAAAATGTGAGCATTTCGGAGACCGTCTCGGAGACCCGGATGTCTCGGGACGTCCGGTTGACTCAGGTAGATAAAAAATGAAAATATGAGCATCCTAAATACTACATCAGACATTTGCCACCTTATTTGTATTTCTGTGTCTTATGATTTCGGAGGAGATAGGACCAGAAAAAAGAAAAATCAACTTTTCTTTTAAACATTTAGATTCGACGACACTATTTCGGTTTATGAGACTTGGATTCACTAATTCATGTGAATCGGCAAAAACTTACGGAAATAAATCAATAGACAGAAAAGGTAATCTTTGAAATTGGGCAGGTTTTTTCGGGGTTCTGCCATTTCAGGGCAGGTTTTTTCGGGGTTCTCCCATTTCCCCTGCACTTCTCCGACCATACTTTCTCAGTCTTTCTGTCCGTCTGCCTTATTTCCGTGGGAAAACACAATAGACCAACGGTCGCGGTGCTCGGCTTCCCTGCCACCCACACTCACCACATTACATTACAAACTCGTCTTATTCAGCCATACTATTTTATTAAAAGCATAAACTGATAAATTGTGAACGAATCAGCATTTACATGTGTTCTCCTAAGAATGCTTAAGTTTGACCAATGACAATACACCATTTGCATATTAAATGAATATCGTTCTAATTCAAATGTTAAACGGGAGAGAGAAGGATTTGAAAATCAAAAATCTTAATTAAATATTTAATCAGTTATCTCAGTAAAAATTATAAGTTATACAAAAAACATTTTTTTATTTTAGAAATTTCATGTTAAGCTAGAGAGGAATTATTTTCTATTATCTTATCTTCTCTATCCTCTCTTCGCAATGACTCGTGCTAATAGATCTACAATCTAAAATAAGCTAAAGAAATAATTGTTTTTTCTTTCTTTATATCTTAAGCCTTTCAGACAAGCGTAGTCACTGTATTCTTTTTCACTGGATACAATTAATTAACTGCTTTTTTTTCTGTAAACGTTATCTTATTTAATTGCCAAGCATTAGGAGATTAAGATCAAATCCTCATAATTGCTTAATCCACATCACTGATCTCATAATACTTTGATCGTTCTAAGGATAAAAAAAATGAATAAATAAAAAAGAGAAGCAAAAATGGCCTCCTTTGACTCTTCACTCATTTTCTCCTTTTCTGTGGTGGTAATATTTCAGAAGCAACTACAGTATACTTTTTAGAAAACTGATATTGTTTCTTACACTGAACTTGGTCAGCAAGGCTTACTTCAAAAAGGACTTAAATTTGGTATTGGGAAAGAAGAGCTTAATATTAACAAAATTGCAACTAATATAGAATCGAAAGTGAGATTTCATGATAATAATGGTAAGAAGAAAGAAGTTAGAAGAAAGGTTGGCATGGAACTTAATAAATTCAAACAAACTAAATTCACACAGAGTGTTTTGAATCCCAGAGAAAACTTTGCACTAGGGGAATTGATAGACATTTCAAGAAATAAAGAGATCAAATTTGTTAATGCTGATAAAGGTGGAGCAATCGTGGCTTTGGATTCTAGACAGTACATTGAAATGTGCAATAGATTTCTTATGGATACGGAAGGAATTGTTAAATCTAAAGTTAATGAATATTTAACATGCTTCAGAATTAATAAATGTATAAGACAATTAGCTAAAGATGGTATTATCGATGAGGACCAATCGGATGATATTGTTAATGTTAATAAAAAACTTCCTGCTTTCCGTGGGTTGCCAAAAATCCGTAAGGATAAAGAATATGGTATCTACAAAGGGAGGCCCATCATTGCATGTAGGGGTTCTGCTATCATGGGGGTATCTAAGCTATTGGTTAATGAGTTAAAGCAACTCAATTATATGTCCAAGTTCAGTGTACAGAATACTTTGTTGTGAAAGAATGAGATAATGGCACAATCCATCGATGTGAAATCTCATGGACGTTAATGACGAAAAAAACAGAAGAAGCTCGGTTACAGCGCTCTCTGCCCTGCTGATATCTACGTAAAAGTTGCCAAAATTTTTGCTACAGAGCTTCCTGTGGCAAGGAGTCAAACAAAACTTTTTTTCGAAACTATCCCTAATCTAAATATCATAATTTTTAAGTTATCTTCACAATTATTCGACCACGTAGTGCGGGGACACGAATAATGAATACTCGTTAACCGGGGACGGCCTGTAGTCATATTTTCTTTCGCCCATACAAAACATAAAGAAAATGCAGCTTTTAAGACAGCTTGGTTAAAAGAAAAAAAACTAAATATAGCTCGTGACTTTCATAATAGTAAAGTTTTTGAAATTTTTCTATATCTCGTCAGTTGGATTCGCCCAGTACTCTCAGCTCAGTGGAATCCAAAGAAACACAAACAAAAGACAAAATAATCAAAAGAATGGCCCTTCAGTTAAAAAAAAAATCAAAACAGTCATTAAAACTTCATTAAAAACATCAAATCATTCTGTTTTGGGTTTCCGGTACGAAATTTCCAAAAATAGTTCAGTGAATCTTTTAAATGTGTGCGTTTTTATGCTTATTTTTCTTGTTATAAATGTATTATGCACGTAAAATTTTGCTATATTGTATATGTCTGCTTTACAAATTAATCTTTCATAAGCTAAACGTTCTGTTGGCGGTAATTAATTTATTGTCCTTTTTATTCTTAATTTGTTTTTTAATGTTTTTTTAATTCAAGGGCCATTGTTTTGTTTAATTTTGTCTTTTGTTTATCTTTGGATTCCACTGAGCTATGAGTACTGGGCAAATCCAACTGAAATGACGAACCTCGAAACAGTCTGTCTTGGGTTCCCGGTACGAAATTTCCAAAATAGTTCAGTGAATCTTTTACATGTGTTCGTTTTTATGGTTAATTTTTCTCCTGACTTGCAGTTGTTTCGCTTATCATCTGAATCCGTTTCACCTTTACAGAGAACTTTGGCTGAGATCCCAATTAGTACATCTAGACATTGGAACTACCTGCAATATTTTTATATCAAAGGCTTCGCCTGTTTTAAGGGTTAATCGAACAACTGCATTTACAGAAACAACAGCGAAGAGGAACAGAGAGAGAGAGAGAGAGAGAGAGAGAGAGAGAGAGACAGGTCTTTGCCGTTCAGTTTGGCCTTATCGTCTGATTAGACACAATCGACCAAGCAATGTGTCACATTTTCCCGTCAGCAGAACGGAATTAGAAATTAAAATTAATGATGAATTTCCGCATCATCCGGAAATATATGTAATTACTGCTGGTCTAAACTTGGGAACTGGAAAAATCCCGGAGGCAAAACGAAGCGAGGATAAGATAAGATGGAATATGGAAAAGAAAAAAAGAAATCAAATAAAAGAACATCGTTAAATCTACTGGCAACAGGAATAACAATCGATGAAAAGGTTTCATTACTTAATTTCATGGGAAGTGAGGGTTATGAAACCACTCAGTGTACATATACGTATATTCCCCTATAACTTTTGAACCACTGGATGGATCTTCTTGAAACTTAGCAAGTATATTTAAGAACGGGAGACGATCTATATTGTATATTTAAATTTTTTTCGGTTTCTCAGATAAGTAGTTGTTATTTGTCGTGATTACGAAGCTTTAATGTGATCGTGGAAAAGCTTTCAATACTTTATTGGCTGGTCCTTATTTCTACGAGAACTAATGAAAAATCGTACCATTGATAGACTGAACCTGCCAATGTTTCAGCTCTGCAAGTAATTATGTGTCCTTAAGTTATTGAAGTTTTGGAACTTTACAGCACTGTACATTACCAGTTTTGATCGTAGCTCTTTACCTACAGATTCCACTCTGTATTCACATCAATAGGATCTTGATTTAAGCAGCCGTATTCTACTAAACTTTCATCTTACTAGGCTACGTAGTTTCATCTTCATCCATGCTTCGACAAAAAGTAGCACTCTGTAATGTTGTTATCCTCTTCGTTGTACATTGCAAAAGCTGGATGAAATCTAGAATATTCTTTAGTAGCCAGTGCCTATAAAAAGACATACAGTACATGAAATGTGCTGTCAAACTTAAAGGTTGTATTCAATCATGCAAAACAACGAATAAATGTCATATAAACATGGGTCTGGAAATGCTTTATTTCTAAGATATGAACAATGCAACAATACAGAGGTGTTGGCCGTACAGTCACTCAGTTTCACAGAAAGTGCTCGAAATGTCCTCACCAGCCACAATGCACGCAACACAACCTTCGTTCCATTGACTGCCGAAAACGGTTGAAGATCCAAGTGCTCGTCGAATTGTGTTGCACCCATTCAGCATGCGATCATCCAGTGCATGATCACGCAGTGCATGATGGGCGTCAGGAACCGGTGCGGTGTACACTAATGCTTTAAGATAACCTTATACGAAAATGACCAGAGGGTTTAAATCAGGGGAACGAGCAGGCCATGTCACGATTACTGAGGAGCAATTTAAAAACTCTACGATACGACGTAAAGGCCAACACCTCTGTATCGTTTCATCATTCAAATCTTGGAATTAAAGCATTTCCATGTTTATGTGACATTTATTCGTTGTTTGAATACAACCTTTAAGTTTGGCAGCACATTTCAGGTACACCTTGTATACAGCAATGAAATGTTTTACAGCAATGAAAACTTCAGGTGTAATATTGTAAAGACATAATTAGGAATGAGCTTTTTTTGTTTCATAAATAACAGAACACAGTCTTATTACATACTTCCATGCACTGCTGTTACACTATCACTTTCATAATTTTTGAATTGATTCATTGTATGCACGTTTTTCAAAGGAATACCTGTACAACTATATATTGATATAGAAAAAAAAATAAGGTTTAACCTGCAGATGAGAATGTTAAAGAAAAGGGAAATCACCCATCCTACATCAATGAAACAAAAACAAAACAAATTCATGCCAAGATCTTGTCTACGAAGTGAAATATGGTACGGTCGCTTCATCATTGTTCTGAATCCTCAGCCATACTTACCAGTTCGATGACAAAGCGGGGCGAGTATGAGTTTTACATATTCTTCATATCTTCAAAGCTTGTCATTGAAGTGGTAAATATGACTGAGGATGCATAACAATGATGAAACGCCCGTACCGTACCCACTTCGTTAACAAGCTTTTGGCATGAAATTGTTTTGTATTTGTTTCCATTGGTGCATGATGGGTGATTTTCCTTTCCTTTCTATACTGGTATATTTTGACATCATATATCAACATCACAGAAATTCTTATAACTACGTAGTAAGAAAACTTGATTTAGTCCACTGATTATATTTATATATTTATTTTCTTAATTATCTAAAATGTTTCATATATATTTTCACAGATTTAAAACAAAAATCCTGGCAATAATAATGATTATTTTAAGAAAATTTGAATTAAATCTACACATCTCATCTATACGAAATCTGTATGAAACTCCTAATTGAATGTGTCAACAATTTTCCTCTTGGAAACAATGGAACTATGAAAGCAGGAAAAATGTAACTGATCTGCAGGTCTTAGCAAATAGTTAAAAAAGAAGTTAAAGTATCCCACTTACAGGCCTACAAAGGCCTATGGGGTGGCTGGAGGGTAGGCTCCAGCATTCACGACCTAACGGGACGAATTGAGGTCGGGGGGTCAGCCTGACGCCCGCCCGCCTTTAACTCCCGGGAAAGAAACCCGGTACGCATTCTAGAGAGGGCTGGGTATACCCTAGGACCCGTTTGGAGGAGAAAGGAACGTGGAAAATTTCCCGCACTCCGCCGAGGCCGGGAACCGAACCCGCAACCTCCAACCCGCAGCCAAGCATTTAGCAAATAGTGGCAGATCAAATGCTGTTCGCTAAAAGGAGTTTATGTGAGAGCCTCTGAATAGTTATCATATTTCACAATAGTTATCTCAAGGGAGAACATACGGATCGTTGTGTATCCCATTGAATAGAGTTTATTCCTATTCTATTCTAAGCGACCTCCTCCCAGAATATATTAACAAATGAAAGTAAGTAAAAGAGTTTATAAATCTGTTTTTATATACTTAATCATTGCAGAAAAAAAAAACTACTTTTACTGAAGGACATCTTGAAAAATACTGTATATGACAGAAATGTATTCCTCAGCAAACCAAATTAATTACACACATATTACAATTTTTGTTAGATAAAGGACATTTTCTAAGATTAACTTGTTGCTAGTCCATAGAGCCACCTTGTCGTCTACTTTGTTTCATTCTCTATATTTTTCAGCTTTTGATTCCACAGTAATTTTCAATAAATAGAAAATTTTAAGAGTATTTATAGTTTGTATTGTGCTATTAAACAGACAGTAACTTTCTTTTGTGCTGTTTTCCAGATTTTTAAAAAGAAAGAAAAAAAAATCGCAAAATTTTCAGTAAAGAAGACTTTGACTTCTTTCGGGAACTTATTATTTACTTTTTTCGTTAATGCAAGAGACAAAATTTCTTTTATTATCTCTACAGCAGCCGAAGTTCTCTGAGCTTCAGATTAATCTTGTGTAGTTGTACAGCGTTTATAGCGTTTATATATTAAATGCAACCCAGGAGCATATTTAACTTGGGTAGGTTCATTATCCGAGCCTAAACATAAACTAATGGGACACTTGTAACGTCACTTTATTATACACTGGTGTACTTTTTTTGAAGCTTTCGTAATGTCTGACGATTTATTTATTCAGCAACGAAGGCATTTTTTTTTTTTTTTTGTAATTTATTTTATATCCTACCATAAAAATTATTTCTTAATAGTAAATTACACTTTCAATTTCATCCAAGTCTAGGATGACTAATTAACCAGTGTAACTAATCTAGACCTGACTCAGAAATTAAAATATTAGATATGAATTTTCTCATTATCAAAATTTTCTATAAAATGAAATAAAAACCACCACACTGGATAAAATTATCAAAAACTGTATTAAAATATAAAATTACATAAATGCTTTCAACCAGAACCAGCAGGTTTTTTTCAAGTGAGTTGATATAAAAATGGATGAAACCAGAGATTACGGTATCAGCGTCTTTTGAAATATTTTTTGAATTTGTGACGTAACGGATGTGTTTTCACTTTATTCAAAATGGCGGGAAATGTGATGACGTAATAGTGGCGGGATATTTGGTAGCTTAATGGTTGTGTTAGCACTATATTAAATAGAGTGATAAATTTTGAAGGGGAAAAATTGTTTCTAAAATTACAAAAATACACATCCTGCAATGGATGGGTGACTTATTCTCACTGACGCAACAACTGCTCGACTTTACAGGAAGCCAATTTTTTTTTTGAAGGATAATGTTTTGGAGGAAATTGCTGTGGAAGTTATTAAAAAAACGCTTACCTTATTTTGGTTTGTCCGCCGTTTCTGTTCCAAAAACTAAGTCACATTTACCCGCAGATAAGCTTTCACTACCATTCATTTTTATGCGGTGTCAAAAAAAAACAACAACTCGAAGCGTGAAAGTCGTGTTCCAAAACACATGGTCTGAAAATCAGGTGGTGTTAAACAAATAATTATGTATCGTTCCGCAGAGGCGCAATTGCAAAACGGTATCGAACGATGTATCCATATGAAGACGCTGATTGGTGGTACCGTGTTCTCCGGTTTAGCCCAAAAATGAATTGGAGAATATAAAGACAAAGTGAATTAGCCGCAGGGACATGTGATCAAGGGGGCGAGTTCATAATAGCTGACAGGAGGCCACAAACGCAGAGAGGATGAAAACGGAAGATCCCATCACTCACACAACTGTGAAGGCGTAAGCCTACAAAAAACTTATCAATAAGTATAAGATGGAAAAAAAATAATATTATAAATGTTTTTCTACCTACATATGTGTAAACATACATACATTTAAGTAAGATAAAGTAAACTAAATTAAAAAAATGAATATATATATCACGACGGTATGGAAAGTATTCATGACGACATTGCTTTTAAAATCAAAAAAGAACTTAATAATAGCTTGGCATTTTTGGATCTATAACCAGAACTGAATCACGTTTCCTTCGTAAGATAACAAATATCGGTCTTACATTTTGGCATGCCCTCTTTCCTTTAAGAGGAATATCGTCGGCATGGCGGTATGTAGAGTGTTCAATATTTCTAGTACTTATCATTTATTTCTTGATGATAACTTAGAGGTATTTTACTTTTAAATGATTACCAGCTTCCTTTATTGATCGCCAACTGGCATTGCATACTAATAGAATTTACAATCCAATTATAAAAATGTCTTCTAGATCGAGTGTATTTCCATACCTTTTTTCCTCTTACCTTCCCTGTTATTCAAAAGATTTTACGAAGTTTGATATTGTTCTGACGTCATCTATTACTCTTTCTTTAGGCAAGTTCCATAATGTTAAGGGCCGTTCTGTTTCCCATGACAATCCCAAAGCGGTGGTTTATGCGCTACCTTGCGTCAACGCCCCCTGCGCGTACACAGGCGAAACTAAACAACCAATTAAAAAGCGCATCGCCCAGCACTCCCAAGCTGTCCGTAGTCTTGATTTCAATTACTACAGTGCTTGTCATGTCCGTGATTCAGGTCATTCATTGGATTTTGACAATTCTCGTGTTATTTGCCGTGAACTCAACGACATGTTCCGGAAGTGTAGAGAGTCCTACCACATTTTAACAGACCCTAAATGCTACAGTGACGTTTTATCGGTCCAAACTATGGCTTAATATGGGTTCCGTAAAGTTACATAGTTTATCTTTCTTAGTCTCATCGATATTGTTTATACATACTGTATATATTTTTTTAAGCATTTCATTTTTTATTTTAATTTACTTTATCTTACTTATAAAGTGTGTATGGTTACACACTATGTACCTGAAATGTGCTGCCAAACTTAAAGGTAGTATTAAATCATGCAAAATAACGAATAAATGTCATATAAACATGGCTCTGTCGTGCCGGCGTGGTCATGCGGTCTAAGGCGGCGGTCTGCCGTGTGGCCGGTGTGCCGTACCCGGATTCAAATCCCGGTCGAGAGCATGGATATTTCAAATTTCCTTTCCTGTGTTTGTCAGGCTCTTCTTCACTTTCTCTTCGGGTCTGCCGTCATTCCGTAATGGCGTCCTGAGGAAGGCAGCGGGGCACCACCTCAGTATCTTTCCCTAGAAATTCTCGGGAGTCTGCTGGGGGTTCGCCGTATTGGAAACACTAGCGCTCCCTGGAACACGGATGCTTCGCTACGAAGCACGCACTTCGGTGCGTACCGTACCAAAAAAAAAAAAAAAAACATGGCTCTGGAAATACGTTATTTCCAAGATATGAACGATGAAACGATACAGAGGTGTTGGCCTTTATATCGTATCATAGAGTCATTAAATTGCTCGTCAGTAATCGTGACATCGCCTGCTCGTTCCCCTGATTTAAACCCTCTGGACTTTTTTGTATGGGGTTATCTTAAAGCATTAGTGTTTACTCTGGTTCCTGACGCCCACGCACTGCATGATCGCCTAGCGGATGGGTGCAACACAATTCGATGTGCACCTGGCATCTTCGACCGTGTTCGGCAGTCGATGGAACGACGTTGTGTTGCGTGCATTGCGGCCGGTGGAGGACATTTCGAGCGCTTTCTGCGAAACTGAGCGACTGTACAGCCAACACCTCGTATTGTTGCATCGTTCATATCTTGGAAATAAAGCATTTCCAGACCAATGTTTATATGACAGTTATTCGTTGTTTTGCATGATTGAATACAACATTAAGTTTGGCAGCACATTTCAGGTATATATGTAGGTAGAAAAACATTTATAATATTATTTTTCTTTCCATCTTTGCTTATGCCTATTTATAAGTTTTTTGTAGGCTTATACCTGCACCGTTGTTGTGAGTGATGGGATCTTCTGATTTCATCCTCGCTGTGTCTGAGGCCTCCTGACACCTATTATGGACTCGCCTCCTTGATCACATGTCCCTGCGGCTAATTCACTTTGTCTTTATATTCTCCAATTCATTTTTGTAAAAACTCACTTGAAAAAGACTTGCTGGTTAAGGTTGAAAGCGTTTGTATAATTTTATCTTTTAATATAGTTTTTGATAATTTTATCCAGTGTGGTAGTTTTTATTTCATTTTATAGACATATTCCACACATTAAATTATTTTAATATTTTTTTGTTAGGTCGGCAAGTCGGTAGGTCGACGATCGCCGAAGGCCCCGAGCCCAGAGTGCCCAGTGAGGGCCCCGACAGGGCACTCGACAGATTAGTGAAAGTAAAATTAGATTTTCACACTCGAAAGTTACAAACAATCGAGAACAGCCGAGGAATATACTATTTTTTTTACCCAGATTTATCTTTACTTTTAATTTCTGATTATTCATGTTCCTATAACTGGTACTGTGTTTACAATTACGCATTAATATTATCAAGACTAGAAGAGAAGTTCGCCTAGAAGCGCTCGTCACCTATGTGCGGGTGCCTACTACCAGACTGTATTAAACGTAACGCAGTTACTTTTGGAGGGGGAGTAACTGTAACTGTAACTCTGTTACTTTTGGGGTGGGTTAGTTGTAAATGTAACTATAACTCAGGTAGTTTGGGGAGGGAGTAAGTGTAACTGTAACTCGGTTACTTTTGTAGTAACTGTAACTCCCCCCAAAAGTAACTGAATTGCTGTGTGTAGATGTCACGGAACCACCGTACGACATCAGACACACAAAACCGGCCATACTAAGGAGAACAAAGCAGCTGCAGAAAGGAATCATTGCCAGGGTCCCAAGATCCAAGGGAACCCACGATGAAAGGGACAATCTTCACCTCAGCATAATTCCTCCGCAAAGAAGTTGCTAAAGACTCATACTTCGCAATTTAATTAGTACAGTCCGGTTGGAAAGTAAAGTTAACCTGGCTTCTGCATTTGGATTGCTACGCTCCTCATAAAAATTCCACTGTTAGGGCCCCAACATAGCCTTCATTACTAACCACTACGATGGGGCCCCGAACGGATTTACATATTACTGCCGGACAGAAAGAATTTTTTTTAATTTTGCATTCAGGGCCCAAAATCAACAAAACTGTCTGAAGCTCTATTAAGATTAAACTTTGTAAGAGAATTAATATTGTAGTAGCTGACTCAGTAAATTCGCTATAAGCAGAAAACTTATTTGGCTTAGTGGAAGAATCAGCTGTTTTCCTAAGCTCGTCCTACAAGAAAATGTCTGTGGGTGAAGGAAACTAAAAAGAAACATCATGCTCATGATAAATTGTACAGAATCCATTAAATTGGTGCTACGAGGTGGTGGTTTAAGCAAAGGTCTCTTTCATCAGTTGTAGATGAAAATTTTTTAAAATGCGATGACCACTAGTTAACCCATTTCTAAGGGTTTTGTAGGATGTATCCACTGGAAGTTTTGACTGCAAATCAAAATTCACGCAAGAAATTTAATAAGCCAATGGACAACATTTGAAAATATTTTCATGGTTTTTGTGATCTTGGATATTTTTCTTGCTACCTCTCCTGCCTCTAAATACCTATAAATATCTAGACTATGCCACGGCCTGGAACTTAGTAATTCTTTGTTGCAGCAAATCAATTCTTAAAGATGTGATAAGCACTTTCAATTCCCTTATGAAAGAACGAAAAAATATGCTACCATGGTTAACAATGATCTTGAGGACTCAATTGACATCGAAATAGAACTGGATTTTAAGATAAGATAAGAATTTCAAGGAAGAAAACAATGCCTGGAGAAAAAGCCAAAGGCGAAGCACCTGAAATAATTCTAACTCAGAAATACAAACAGATCTACTTCAGCATTGTAGACAGTGCCAAAACAAGTATTGAAGAAGGATTCGTACCCAACAAAGACATTTTAAAAGATTGCTCTTGGCTAGACGCTAAAAAGTTTCGTGAAATATAGATACTTTCAAACATAGATACTTTCCCTCCCGACATACTATGCACAATTCCCAAACTATGTAAAGTCGACAGAAGTCTTTTACTAATAGAGCTATAACAGTTTGCAGAAATACGAAAGTTTAACGAGTGAAAAAGTTGAATATGATAAAAAAGAAGATATTTCTAGTCAAGAAGACAGTGAAAATGATGTTGACTCTGAAGAAAAAGAAGAAGAGGAAGAAAATTTTGTCCACTGAACCGAAAATAGACATTGCTTCAAATGTTTAGCCTATGCTTTCCCCATTATTTATGAATTATCTTGATCTGGGCTTTTTATTAACCTATACACAGCATACAAGTTTGTTGTTACCCTTTCATGTACGCACGTAACATGTGAAAGTCTAAAATAAAAATTGTAAAAAAACAGGCTTAGATCAACTCTGATTCAAGATAAATTGTCCAACTTGTTTCTAATGAATGTTGAACGAGATTTGTTTTTTAATTTAGATAAAGATCTAATCGTAGATAAAGTAGCTAAAACTGGTAAAGAATTAAGGAAAAAGTTATTGGTTTAGTGTAATTGGTTGTGTTTTTTTTTCTCTTTTTTTTGATAGGCTACGGTATAATAAAACTTATGAATAGTTACGTTATTCATCTGAATACTTTTGATATTTTTGAATAAGATATAAGCTGGTCGAACACGTAGCAATACGCGGCAATATTGCTGGACAATATTGCTCATTTTTATTGCTAATTGATATTGTCAGTTCATATCACGCGCGAACACACAGTTGTTCCTAAACGAATATTGCCCTGAATATTGATGGTTACGGCGCTTCGTGTTTCACTAGGGAGCCCTAGTCATTACACACTCAGTGAGAACGCCTTATTATAAACACACCACACGAGCAGAGCATAGGTGCACTGGGGACAATATTCCCAGCAATTGTACGACATCGGTTTTATTTATACAATTTATTTGCGAATAAAATGGGAGCTATCCAGTGTAAGCGTACTTGCGGTTAAGCCTAAACTTGTTACGAACGTACAGAATCGATCTAGTATTAAACGCCTTACCGCGGTAGAAATCAATTAAGATTCTTTCATTATCAATTGACAAAATGTTGTTGTTTGAATTATCTTTTTTGGGCCGACCCATTTTGCTGATTTTAAGTCTTCTTTCTCAAAAAAAATGGTCGGAGTGAGTGAGTTAGTTTCCGATTTTCAAAGTCCCGCCTTCCTTCTACGTCACCATTGTCACGTGATTTCATCCATTCATGTGATTCGCTCGCGAACCAGCAATACTTTTCGACAACTAAAATTGTTTTTTTTTTCCAGCAATACCAATATTGTTGAAATGGGCAATATTGTTCATTTTTATTGCTGGAAACGGTTGTCAGCAATAAAAATGAGCAGTATTGTCCAGCAATAATGCCGCATATTGCTACGTGTTCGGCCAGCAATACAGAATGCATCTGAAAGTTTGTCATCATTTGCATTATTTACAAATATTTCTGTATATTAATATATTGTATATAGAAATTCTATAAATAATACAACTAATGACAATATTATTGTATAGTAATAAAAATAACCCTTAATTCATTCCATTTCCCCCCCCCCCCAGATCCCCTCCCCTGGTAAGTCATGTACAGGTTACATTCACCAGAAAAATGGTAAAGTCTAAAGGGCCCGAAAATTCGTTTCCAGCCGAAGGGCCCCCAATAATGCCAGACTGCCCCTGCAAATAAGATACATACAAAAAAAAATATTGCAGTTATCGTGAGAGAAATACACAGTATGATGATCGGCATTGTCACGTGGAAGTTTTAATGTGTATTCTGATCCTGCTGGGCTCAAAAGAATCAGAAGATAGATACAAAGAATATAATGGCATAAGATAAAATACTATCAAATAATGACTAAAAGAGATAACATGCAAAACCTTGATTCAATTAACAATAAACAAATTTAATGAAAATCAATAATAAAGATAATAAAGAGTAAGTTAAACAAAGAATAAAAATAGGAAATAATATGGAAATCACAATAAGATAAAATAAAAAAATATTACTAGCTCAAGAGAAAATCCTTTGATCGGCTTAGTCCTTAAACAGGAATAAAACACAATTAAATACAAATATTGCAGTCCTATAGAAATGTAGTTGAGGGAACATAATCAAGAGTCTAGACGTAGCTGTTATCCACTAGTTGCAGTCTCGCCGATCTGATCAGCAGGAAAATGAAGAGAAACTTACTTACAGTATTGTCTAAGTCACTGGGTACCTGCAGTATGACAAGTTTCACAAATTCCTGAATTCACTGAACACATTCACTTGGCGAAGAAACTAAGTACGGATTAAATGAGCCCTCCGCTCATTGTCCATCAAACTGACTAATTACTGCATTAAAATTATGAATCTCCCACCTAGACGGTACCCATATCGTCCTGTTAGCTAGGAGACTACATTTTTTTTGTGCTGTATGTTGTTAGCCGTAACGATCTCTGAGTACATTCAAAATTAATGTAAAGACGAAATGGGGGGGGGGGGTCCACAGAAAACAAAAGCCTAAAATAATTGGTTATGGATGACAGAAGACAGTACGAAATAACCAAACAGAAGAGAGGTCAACTAGTAACGAGCGCAAAAGAAAGGAGGGTTCAAGTTCCCACGGGAAAATACAATTACCGACTAAAGAAAAAGAAACGTTGTCATGGTAACTAGCTGAAAAAAAAGTAGGAACGAGAGAAAAATAGACTGAAAATAATATAAACAAGAAATAAAAAACTTTTCCAAGTTAAAATAATAAATGAGGAAGAGAATAAAATAGATGAGTTAAAAATAGAGGTAAATAAAATCAATAAAAAAAAAATGGCACGGAAAAATATCCGTGACAATCCTTATTGATTAAATATTTTCTTTGTTTGTAAGCGAAAAGTCAATCTTCCTGTTCTCTTCCTGAAATAAATCTTACAATGATTGGTTAATTTTTATTATAATGTGATCTCCCAAATCTATGGAGAGCTTCTATTTTTTCTGTAGGGGTTTTGAAGTTGTAAAGTTTGCGATATTTTAACGTTCGCTCTGTATAGAAGCCATGGAGCATTACGCGATCGCTACTGGGATTGCTGCTCCTACTTTACTTTTGTTTGTTTTGTTTTTCTTGTTGGAAAGTTCCCTGTTTGTTTGTAACCCACCTTTCATCTTTTTCATTTCTTTTGGTTGAACGACTTTCACATTACAAAACCCTGGGTATAACTATGATCGCAGCTCTTCGCTAATAATAACCACTAGCTATTTAATTAATAATCACTAATATATAAAAAAAATATCCAAGGGCAAAGAAAAGTCAGCCACGCATTTGATAACTTGTATATTCTTCATTCCTTATTCTTCTTCAAAAATTCGTATTCAGTTAAAGAAAATATTTGAGGAAAGGAGCTAAACAGTCAACATTAATATAACATAAATTAAATTATATGTTAAAAGTACTTACATATATTTTATACTTTTAACATATATTTGGATTTAACGTCATTTTTAAAGTATTACGATGTGTAAATTAAAAAATTGTAATTCATATTTGATATTTTAACTATATTAACTTTCACACGTTAAGTAATATTTTGACTTAAAATGTATTAACACAGAAAAACATCTATAAAACCATTGACTCCAGTCGCTTCTAAGAATATTTACAGCAGTGTCCTCTGTTGGTCTAATTGAAAACCATACTGTCCTACTATCGTAGGCGTGGAATGATCGTAATTGGTTATTAAGTCAATCCATCAATTAACTGTGGGAAACCATATTCTCCTAAAGCAACTTTTTTTTACAAATCAATTGCAATTTTACTGAATGACATATTTTTGAGGTCGTTTTTACTGATTATGTCTGTGAATTATGTAATATCTGAAATTTATGTAATATCAAGAACTGTATTATATTACAAACTTCTTTAACTTGAAGAGATTACGTAATGTAAGGTAAATGTAATCCTGAAAATGTTCCATATATTTCTTTTTTGTGAACTTTTGATTGAATATAAACTACTTCTTCTAATAATGCACTATGGCAAACATAAAAGAAATAACCTCTAATTTTTCCTATCAATTACGTTTATTTGTCTGTTTTATTCTATATTACTCAATTTTTAAAACAAAGTTATTGTAAAAAAAGACTATCCATCTCCAAGATTTTAATAATTTTCCCACCTCGAATAACACAGCCTTTGATGATTGACGCTATCAGGCCAATAAAGAGGCAGATGGGAAACAGCACAAGCACCACCATACAGTATTTAGAACACTGTACGGTATATGGGAACACTACAATAGAAAGTATAGACTCTTCGCTATCGTGAGCTCTTTCGATGGCTATTTGCGTTGATCTCGCTTCAGAACTCTTCGTGTTACAGCTGTTAAAACCAGATGCCATTTTATCGTCTGAAGAAGATACACACCAACGCCGCACGATATCAATTTTGGCTGAGTAAAAGTGTCAGGGAAGCAGTCTAAAAAGAGATGGAGATCAGTATCTATCACTTGCGCACTTATTCGAGTTTTTTTAGTGATTTCGTGACGGTCGTGAATCAATTAAGGACGACCCTGCACCACAAAGAACGCTATGACATTTATTTACTCATAATATTTCATAATATGTATTTATAAAGTTTTTCTCCTTGTTCCCTAGAATTAAGAGGGCACTAAATGGAAACATTTAAGAAAGAGTGACACTTTGATTATAGAGCATTGCTTTAGAACTATTTCGATAGTGTAGCCAGAATGTATTTCATCGTTACGAATGTTAAACATAATCACTTTTATGTTACATTGAATGTTCCAAATATTTTCAGATTTTTAGAGAAAAAATTGTTATCTTAAACAAAAAAATAAACATGAATATAAATTATATTCCATAAAAGAAAGTTTATTTCTTCCAAATCCACTCCAATGGGATATTTCGCAGCTTGGATTCCTCTGCTTCTTTAGGCCTTTAACAACGTTAAATCCATATGATATTATAAACAGTTTTGCGTGTATCAATAAGCAAAAGAAATGCCACGAAGCAAATTAATGATTGACAATTTTAGGAAAATCTATGGTAAGAAAAGTAAATTTCAATAGTAATTATTAAGGTATTTCAATAACATTTCAGTATTATTTCATTTCTTGGTTTGTAACAAGTTAATTGTAATGATAAGTCTATAACAATATCCACTCTGGAAATATTGCATTTGTAGTGAAGATGGAAGAAATAAACGTTCGTTTGTGGAATTATCTTAGTTTTATATATTTTGTATCGTTATTTAATAGCCACACTCTGTATTTACTTTATTCTAAATTTGGGGAATTTTCTCAGCTACTGCATCTAAAAGCTTTAATGGCCGTAACATCCATGCCTCCCCAGGGATACAACCCACATTCACGGCTATCAGCCCAATTAAATATGTCTCCGCCTAGGCTTTGCCTGAACGGCCACATTCCGTTAATTTTAAGCTTAATAAATACGTTTATATTTAATAAATACTACGAGGTTTTTAACTTACATTTACACAAACCAAAGAGCTGCAGTTGCACTATTATTATTTCAAAAGCTTTCTAACCAAAGAAGCAAATAAATTCTTAATACCGAGTGGCTTCCTGATCTGTAGTTAAATCTAATCTGCTCTTGCTTGCCATTACGTTTCGCGAGACTTCAGCGAAGTGAAATTTGAAAAGGGGACCTAATCTTACGGAGGAACGCTACAAAGTAACACGAGAATCAAATGAAGTCTTCTTCATAATTTGAAACCATCGAAGACGTTTCCATTTATAGCCACGAACGCTCTACCACGAAAAAAAAAAATCTATAATTTTCATTTATATCTTTTTTCTTTACTGGGAAGGTGGAAGAAAATCGATATGTACTTGAAGGAACCACAGAATTAGTATCATCACTTCTTCCATGTCTTATTTCCATTATTATATTATAAATATATATATATATTTATATTTATCATTTATATATATTTATATATATCGAAAAGGTAAAACTCAAAACATGGCTTTTCGAGTTTCACAGAGCAAATGATTGATTGAAATCTTTGCTCTGTGAAACT
>JAFIDM010133224.1:0-22157 GCA_023159025.1 Thereuonema tuberculata
AGCTGCCTTCTTCAAAAGCTGTGGACCAACTTCTTAAGTTGACGACTGTGGCAAATACTCCGGTATCTGTCACTAAACACAAGTCTTTAAATTCTAGTCGTGGCGTCATCCGAGAACCAGATCTGGACGGTCTATGTGATGCTGACCTTCTTGAAGGCTTTGCTTCGCAGGGTGTCACTGCGGTTCGCCGCATTAACATCCGTCGTGATAATAAGGAAGTACCAACTCGCACAATTGTGCTTACTTTTAACTCCTCCACACTGCCTACGAGTGTCACCGCTGGCTATTTACGCTGTACTGTGCGTCCGTATATTCCGAACCCTCTACGCTGTTTTAAATGCCAGCGTTATGGTCATGGCTCCGCAGCTTGTCGTGGCAAGTCCATCTGCCCTAAGTGTGGTGAGCCATCCCATGAGCCTACACAGTGCACTTTACCTCTCAAGTGTGTCAATTGTTCCGGCGACCATCCTTCATATTCCCGATCTTGTCCTCGCTGGAAAGAGGAGAAAGAGATCCAGGCCATCAGAGTGAAACATTCTCTTTCTTATCCCGAGGCCCGGAAGATGCTTCCTGCTGTGCCAGCCCAAAAGACTTTTTCTTCTGTGGTACAATCCAAACAGACGACTTCAATCGCCTGTCAAACAGATATCACTTGTCCTCCTCATGAGTCTTTTTCTTCAATATTTCATACCATTGCTACTTGCACACCACGAGGTCCTTCGCCAGCTACACAATCTACCTCACAATCTACCATTTTGTCTTTACCGATATCTTCACGTCCTTCTATTACCCCAGCAGCTCCAAAATTCACACAGAAGCGGCATTCAGTTTCTCCACATCAATCCCTGTTACGCACACGTTCACGCTCGCCTTCTCGTGGACGTCGGAGACATTCCTCTCCCCGTCGATCTTCTGATGACGATATAAATGACCCCTTAGCATCTCCCATTTTTCCGGCACTACCATCTGCTCTACCTTTATTTTTTTCGTTGATTTTTTTCACCTTTTCCTTTTTAATTTCAATTATGGTTTCTTTATCATGGAATTGTAGAGGACTTCGCTCCAACTTAAATGATGTTAAAACTTTAGTTCACACACATCACCCTGTATGTCTGTGTCTGCAGGAAACTTTTCTTACGGGAAACGACACTTTTTCTTTTCATGGTTATTCCTTGCTGAGTAAACAGCGGACTGATAGAAGCGGTGGAGGAGTTTGTCTCCTTATTCGAAATGACATTCCTTTTTCCCCTGTTCCACTTACGACTTCTTTGGAAGCTGTTGCTGCTCGCCTTTCAACAAGCCGCCTTTTTACTATCTGTAGCTTATACCTTTCCCCCACAACGGCTGTTTCGGCTACAGAGATTGATAATCTTCTTGATCAATTACCGACTCCGTTTCTCTTAGTTGGTGACTTCAATGCTCACTCTCCGGTATGGGGTTCTTCCTTCACCAATACTCGAGGAACTGTTATTGAAGATCTTTTAGTTCGGCGCAATCTTTGTATTTTTAATACAGGTGCAGCGACTCATTTCACATCCTCGCCAATATCGTTTTCTGCTATAGATTTAGCAATCGGTTCGGCTTCGCTCTTCCCCCATTTCTCATGGGATGTTATTGATGATCCTGGTGGCAGTGACCATTTCCCAATCATACTCCAAGAACTACCTCGTTCTGCTGTTTCATCATCCTGTCGTCCTCGCTGGAAATTTGACTCTGCTGATTGGACAACTTTTACTACCCGCTGTACTCTGGAAGCCATTGATCTTTCAGCTACCATTGATCAAATTATTGACGAGGTCACGCATACCATTATTGGTGCTGCAGAAGCAATAATTCCACAAACATCTGGACGATTCCCACTGCATCCTAAACCTTGGTGGACTCCTGATTGTACTTCTGCACAGAAACTTAAACAAAAAGCCTGAAACATCTTCCGACGTTATCCCACTTCTGCCAATCTTTTGTCCTTTAAGCGTGCCCGCGCTTTAGCTCGTCGTATCCGTCGGGTTAGTCAGAAGGAGTCTTGGAAACGCTATATATCATCCATCACATGTACACTATCTTCAAAGACCCTCTGGGATAAAATTCGGAAGATGCACGGCAAATATGTACCTCACTCTTTACACATCCTCAAAGAAGATGGAACAGAAATTGCTAACATATCTGATCAAGCTGAAGCACTTGGACGGGCTTTTGCGCTGAATTCCAGCCCAGCTTTGTTACCTTCCACTTTTCAACAAATTAAAGATCGTACTGAAGCTATTCCATTAAACTTCTCTTCTTCCAACAGAGAACTATATAATCTCCCTTTTAGTATCCAGAAGTTATTGTTTGCTTTAGATAATAGCAAAAATACCGCATGCGGCCCTGATGGACTTCATTACGTGATGTTACGTCATTTATCTTTTTCTTCGTTGAATATTCTTCTTTCTATATTTAATAAAATCTGGTTGGAACACCTCTTTCCTGAATGTTGGCGTCGAGCCATCATTATACCTTTCGCTAAACCTGGTAAAGATGTGAGTGATCCAAATAATTATCGTCCCATAGCACTCACCAGCTGCTTATGCAAGACACTCGAACGCATGGTCAATCGCCGACTTCAATGGTTTCTTGAAGTCAATCAGCATCTAGCTCCCACACAGTGTGGATTCCGACAACATCGTTCTACGGCTGACCATCTTGTCCATTTGGAAGATACTATTCGCACTGCCTTTGTTAATCGAGAACACCTCGTCTCCATCTTCTTTGACTTGGAGAAGGCCTATGATCGCACATGGAAATTTGGTATTTTGCAAGATCTTTATAGTTACGGCCTTCGTGGCCACATGCCTATTTTCATTCGCAATTTTCTTGCAAATCGAACTTTTCAAGTTCGTCTGGGATCTACGCTATCCACCGTTTATCCTCAAGAACTCGGAGTCCCTCAGGGTTGTGTTTTGAGTGTTACCCTTTTTTCTGTAAAGATCAACGGCATCATCTCTGCTTTGCCTCCTTTTATCCACCATTCTTTGTATGTTGATGACTTACAGATTTCCTGCCGTTCTGTAAATTTACGTTTGATTGAAAGACAACTGCAGTTAGCTTTGAATCAGTTGCAGACATGGACTATTTCTAATGGTTTTAATTTCTCCCAATCCAAAACTGTCTGTGTCCATTTCACTCGTCGTCAGGGAATTTTTCCTGATCCCCAGCTGACTCTTGGTGGTGTCCCACTTCCATGTCATTCTCAACATAAATTTTTAGGCCTGATTTTTGACAGGAAATTGACTTTTAAGGATCACATCCTTGATCTCCGGAAGCGTTGTATTTTAAAATTACATTGTATCAAAGCGCTTTCACATTCCACTTGGGGTAGTGATCGCCTGGCTTTGTTGCGCATTTACCGTGCCCTTCTTCGATCCAAACTAGATTATGGCTGCATTGTATATGGCTCTGCACGGCCATCTGTACTTCGAACACTTGATCCTGTTCACAATCAGGCCCTTCGTTTCTGCCTCGGTGCTTTCCGTACTTCACCGATTCCCAGCCTGTACGCAGAGGCTCTGGAACCGTCCCTGCACTTTCGTAGACAAGCCATGTCACTGCAATATTTCGCACGGATTTCTTCACTTCCACATAACCCTGCTCATCAATGTGTCTGTCGTCCCCGTCAGCGACGACTTTTTACCAATCGTCCTTCCATTATCCCACCGTTTGGACATCGGGTGACGACTTGGCTTTCTACACTACATCTCACTGATCTTAACATTGCCACTTTACCTGCTTTACCATCAGCACACTGGAACTATCAACTCCCAACCTGTGATTTTTCGCTTCGTAATTTTGCAAAAATCAATACGTCCTCCACAGTCTTTCAGAATCTGCATCGGGACCATTTGTCCCGTCATTCTGACTTCAACATTTTTTACACCGATGGATCTAAAGGCGCATCTTATGTTGGAGCCGCCTTTTATACTGCCACTTTCAGGAAAGTTATTCATCTTCCTTCTGAGGTTTCGGTGTTCTCTGCTGAGCTTTATGCCATTTTCCTAGCCTTAAAGTATGCATTTCAGGAAAAGTTTCCCAAAACTCTTATCTATAGCGACTCTGAGAGTGCTCTGCAGGCACTGTGCAGTCACACAGTAAAGGTTCACCCTTTTGTTTTGTCCATTTTAGATTTCTTACAACATTTTCAACATTGCACGATTATTTTATGCTGGATTCCAGGCCACGTCGGTATTGTCGGCAATGACTACGCTGATTCTCTCGCCAAATCTGCTGCTGGTCTCCCACTGCGACGGATCTCCACTCCTCCCTCTGACATCAATGCTCTTATAAGTACTCGTCTCCGATCTGCCTGGCAACACGAATGGGATGATCTTCACGGCAATAAACTTCGTCTTGTCAGTCCTTTATTATCCTCTCCTACCTATCGGCCGCTTCCAACTCGTCAGAAGGATGTTCTTCTGGTGCGTCTGAGGATCGGGCATACAAGACTCACACGTAGCTATTTACTGCTCAATCGTCCACCTCCCCAGTGTTCTACGTGCAACGTTATTTTAACTATTCATCATATTTTAATTGACTGTCCTGCTTTTAATCAACATCGTCGTCAGTGCTTTTATCCTCTTTTTAAATTTCACGTTCCTTTTCATATTTCCTTACTTTTGAATGATAATGAGCTGTTACCTATTTCCGCAGTTTTCCGCTTCATTTCTCAATGTGGCCTTGCCTCTCTTTTATAATTAACAGTTATTTCCTTGTTTTTGCCCATTTTATCTTGATTTACTTCGATTATTTTGCTTTTCCAATGTTCTGAATTTTACCTTTCTTGGCGCAGCTTAGCCACTGCTGCTTTTGCGCCATTAAAACACCAACAAACAACAACAACAATTGTCTTAAATATGCAGAATGTCTTAAGAATATCCATGAAGATGTTCAAAAGTTATTAGGGCAATGCGACAAATATTATTGATTTGATAATGTCTAAAGAACTTACTATTATGGAACTTGTTCAAGTGATAGTTTTTACTTATCTCCTTTTTTTAAACTTTACTTTATTGTAGGTTCCTATAGATCTGGTTGATGATGTCCGTGTACGATATGGTGGTCGCTGGCTGTACCAGCTTGAACTGTGGTTGCGGAGGAACTATCCAGGAGCTGTACGACTTCATCCGAGCGTTCTAAGGACAGCGGCAGTCAGGCGGTGGACAGCACTAACTGCGGATGTAGTAACGCTGGTTGTTGAGGTTCGGAGCCAGAAGACCATTGCAAATGCCCTCCTTCAGGGCCTCTCGGATTTCACATTTCAGCTCTTCCTTGCTGAAAGCGACCCCTTGCTGAAAGTTTTGTAAAAGCTGTTTGTAAATAAGTTTAATTCAACATTACTGTAGTTTATTCTACGTTTAAAGGGTAAAAATACGTTTAATACTAAACTGTCTTTGATAAAATGTACGTTAACACTTTTTTTTTGTAAATCAGTCATTAGATCCGGATTTCTAAACTTTAAATAAAATAAAATGAAAAACAAAATCTTTTTAAGAAATCATTTACATTTAATGTACTTAGAAGTGAATTTATTAAAACACTTTATCGTGTAGAAGAAAATATTAGGGCGACTGAGTCATAAAATCTGTAGTTAATAATTGTAATAGCTTTGAAGTTAGTGGGTGTTCTGATGGGAGGTTAAGGCTCCAAGGCTTCTATACAGCATTAGTTTTAGATTTTAACAATGATTTAAAACTACATATACCTAAGAGGTGCATTGCTTTAAAATGTTTCACTCCTAATTTAGCAATTTTTAAAATATCAGTTAAATTAGCCTCAGGTTCCCAAGAAGATATTGGATCATTTCACAAGGACGACGATGGAAGAAGCCTTGAAGCCACTTGGGCGGAAATTTCACGTAACGGCTGAGAAATTTTGTCTCCCACGCTGCGACAAATAAAAGAAAAATGGATAGATTTCTGTTAATAGTTTTGTTTTCAATTTGGTTCAGAATGACAAGATTTGGAAAATTCCCTCCATTTAATGAATGTTTAAAGAGTGGGTTACAAAGTTAACAGGCAAATTCTTCAAATGTACTTATAAACCCAAAAAGGAAAAAACATTTCTAGTTTAAAAAAAAGAACAGTTTTTAATGTTTCCAATAACTTCCTGCAATATCTTGCTTCTACAATTAATCTTGAGCATACAGTGTAAATGGCAGATAAGGATATAGAAACCTAAACCACTGTAAGATGAAGGTTATTGAACTCTACCTTTTTGGTAGAAATTACAAACTGAAATAAATTTTTAAGTTAAATAATCCACATTTGCAGCACAAGGAGAAAGCTTAACAATTCGAAGTTGTAGTCTTTGAGATCTATCCGACCGTCATCCATTTTAATCCATGAGAACGAATGAGGTTATCCTTATGGTAGACGGCTGGGTAACCCTAGAACTAAGTCTGGTGAAGAATTAACCACGCAAGAAAACGTTTACCTCCGCCTGGATTTGATTCTGGCTTCAGACCATAGACTTTTCTTGCAGTAAATTCTAGCTGAAAGGCTTTTGTTTTCGCAGGTTTTTGATGATTGCTTTTCCAAACAATTTAATTACTATCGTCCTGCAAGATGGGAACAATAGTTACTGATAAGTTGCAGAGCAATTCAGTAGCCTACTTAACTCTTATCACTATGTAGTTTAGTTAGGATGTATTAGATAATTAAAAAAAAAGCAGTTGGATAATTTAAAAAAAAGCAGTTGGATAATTTAAAAAAAAGAAGTTGGAAAACGAAGTCCTGCTACGCATCCATACAGAGTAAATGATTATACAAATTGGCATTGAAATATAAAAAGCATTCAACATATCATTTTTCCTTTGTTTATTGATAGTTTGATCATCTATCTTAAGCTGGGAGATGTTTTATTTACTAGTTCTCTGTTGTGGTTAATTGGACAAAGGGAAAAAAAAAAATCTTTGAGCAAGTGTTAGTTGCCTTTGGGTATTACAAATGGTAACGTGATTACGTGTTTTATATGAATAAATACAACCCAAGGAAAATAAACCGTAATTCATTGTAACTTGTTGCATTAGCTTTTTAGATCATGACTGAAAAATGCTTAAACGCTCTTCAATGATTCCGTCATGTAAAAAGAACTTTAAATTTGCTTTATTTTTCTTTGATTCCAATTCTCCATCACTGCATTCATTGATGGACATAGGTTGGTATAATAAATATTCTTTTATTATTAGTATATTGTGTTACAGAAGTTGCTTCAATATTTAGTCTCATGTTCTCTGAAACGTTGTTTACAACGAATCTTCGTTGGCAACTGACAAATTTTATTGATCGTGATAATTTTTTTTAATAGTAATTTAGGAATCCCTGTGGGTCCAATTTCTAATAAAATCAACAGGAGCAATCAGGTTTTTTTTTAAAAAAATTATTACTTCGAGTATTACGTTTCAAAGAAATTTATTTCTGCCGATCTTATGTAGAAATTATCTTTGTAGTAAACTAAATCGAGTTTGTAAGTCTCAGCTTAAACGATGCGTAGTATTTGAGTGAGCTTGAACACAGATGGACTTGAGCGTGTGTCAATTAAAAATTGCATATACTTTTATTCTAATTCTTTTACCTCTATATTAAGAGGCATTCCAAAGGTTAAACGCAATCTACAATACCCTCTTAAAGAAAACAATTGAAAAGGAAGACAGTATTGTAGAAATAAGAGTTGTAATACTGTTTGCCATCTCGCGTAAAGAAAGAGTCCTTAACTAAACATTTATCACAATAAATTTTATCACGTTTGCTAGAGTTTACGTTCTGAATTTGATATTAAAGTGACATTTATAACATCATCGCACATTAAAATCATCTCATTTATAATGTGGTTCAGTCAAGGTCAAGAATGAATTCAATTTAGCGATGCAATTTGGGCTGCGTTCTCTACTGATCGATTGTTTCTTAGTCTGGGCAAAGATATTGCTTTACTTAGCCATTCAAAATAAAATGTATTGAATGTTTATTGCAAACTTCGAAGAGATAATCCTTCTCATTCAGTCTGTGCTATTCTCACACTGATCAAGTTATTTAACAAGTAGTTCATTAATAATTTTCAGGATACGATTCATGGACGAACGATGGCGGGCTCATAACGGTCACAAATTTGATAGTTTTTAATCTATTTTGCATCCGACGAAAGTATTTAAAAAAAAGAAATTCCAATTGCTGCTAAAGCCTTTCAGAAAAAAAATAACGATGATGATCCGTCATATTTTATTTAGAGAACAACGCAGCAAAACGGTTTTACTTATTTATTGCAGACGACGCAGGGATTCTACTTTGATTGGAAACATATCATTTTATGAAGACGACGATATTGAAGGGCTATTAAACAATATGAAAAAGAAGGCAGATTTATTTATTATCTGGATGAAACCCCAGGTCATTCCTGAAATAAAATAAAAATAACCCACACACACAGACAGAAGAACCTCAAAATGTTGATTCAACTTTGACGTTAATTTGAAATTAAATTCAACGGAGACTTCTTGTATTTATGATTAAGTATTTTTAGAAACGAACAAATTAAAAGTGAATTTTAGGCTGACTATGAATTTATAAATATCATAATAATTTTCATTGTTTAACTCCCTGTATGTAAATAATAAATCACTAGTGGAAACCCGTGAAATATTCACGGAAGTAAAACAGATTCCACATTTTTTAAATACCGTGACTTTTTTTCAAAAACACAAGAATGAAAACGATTTTCTAAGCTCATTTTTTAAAAGCCATAACTTCCGTAACAGCCCACCTATAATTTGAATGATTAAGCAATAAAAATATGTATTTTGATCATGGTAACTCTTGCAAGCATGTAATTATCTATATTTAGAGGTTAGTTTCCAAATATGCTTGAACAGTCAATAAGGTGTGAGATCATGTGTAATTAATAAAACAATACGTGTGTAGTAGTTCATGACCTAACATAATATATCATATTAACACTAAAAATTGAAACTATATACAAATACAAAATTGATTTACCAGTTTTCCAGCAGCCTGCGCTACGCTTTTTCATTAAATGAAGTTTACCTCTTGCTCTAAAATAATGTCGATCCAGACAAAGAAATGTTGGTGGCCCCACCTTGTTTTTGTTTCTGCGTAAATACTGTGCCTGTAGCGCTGTTGGGACGACAAACACACAAATTTCCGTACATTCATACAATCTTTGCCTATTAATGAAAGATCCGCAACAGAAATTGAACTTGCAACCTTCTGATCCGAAGTCAAACGTCTTATCGTTAGGCCACGAGGACTTCATTCTATTGTTGTTCAGTATCTCTATCACTCCCTCGTGTGTGTGTGACGCAATGAGAGAAGAGCCAGAGAAAAAAAAAATCATTAATTTTAGAGTACTAGATTAAAATTTAAATTCAATGTTCATTTTTTTTAACCTACTACAAGCGCAGACCAGAAGAGCATGAAATGCAGAAGCTCGTCCTCTAACGAACTGAAGAGTCGTTAGAGACATTTCTTATCGTTAGAGACATGAAGAAATTAAAAATAATACTTAAACACAGAAAAAACATGTACTTAAAGTACTCTATCTCAACTGAAAGCCATCACATTGTTCTCCCGTTAATGTTGAGGGGGACACTAGTAATTCAGAATAACTTGAAGATCCATAATAGAATATACGTCAATAATCTTTAAAAACCATGTGATGAATAACCAATGACATGTTGTCATTTTCTGCTTGTTGAGCTTCATATTGTTCACTCTTGCGGTGTTAACGAATATTGACTAAGGACAACCGCAAGCCTGCGTAGGGACATGGCCTAATAATGAAAGTGACCCATTGGAGGTCATAAATAGATTAAGGGGGTCTTAAGAAGGAATAATGTCTATGGGCCCACGTCTCCAGCTCTTACCGTTTCGTAGATAACGCCCATGTCAAGATACAACTTTGATTGGAAGTTGCTCGGCCATCGTAGTAGGTAGAGCTTTGGTTTTTTGTTGCATTCATCTGCCCTGGAGATACTGGTTCTAACAGTATTCCACATGATCCCCAACTGCCCCAGAGCCACGTGACCTGGATATGGGCAACTAGTTATGGGCCCATAAGTCAAGATTTTGGGGTAAGTACCTCTTAGGTTTATACATGGTATAATGATATATATTGAGGTATATTTATATGCATGCCAAGTTTGAAGTTCGTAACGTTTTCTTTTATATATTCAATATTACTTTTAAGAATGCACCTAAAATTTTGAAAATTTAAATACGAACTTGTGAAACATGTGGGATTTATATTTTCATGTTTTTCATTTTCAAAATATTTTATAAAAATTTTATAATTAAAATTCAAAAACAGTCAAATTTTTGGTTGTTTTCCAGGTATTACTCGTAATTTTCAACTTAAAAAAAACTTCAATGAAAACTTGAAATAAAAAATTTGTAAAATAATGATTTGTATTTAATACATTTTATTAATAGTGCAAAAATGAAATTTAAAAAAAAAAAAAAACTGTTTTTCAGAATTGTTTCAGATTAAATTATTTTTTTTGCTATCAAATAATCATAATTAAAAACGTTTTCATTTCAATACTTAAATTTTTAATATCATGGAAATTTGATATTTGATTTCCAAAATAGAATATTTTTAAAATTAAAAACAAAAAACATCCGTAACAACAAATGTAATATCCTCTGTTAAGATTATCTTTCATGAGCTTATTTTTTTAATTACAATACTTTTTTGCCTAGCTGCTTATTTTTAAGTTGGCCCTATTTTCTTCCAAAAGAATAAAACGAAGTTTAAATAGTATGAAAAACTAGTCGGCTACCCGTCGCTTCGCTGCGGAAGCCTCGCGTATGTAACGGAGAACAATTTGTTATTTATTAAAAAAAAAGCACACAAATTATATCAAGTAAAATAAAACTAAAATTTTTTTAAAGTTTTTTTTTTTATTTTAATTTTTGATGTCTATATTCTCTCAATCCACGACTGCTTTTAAAATCAGCGTTTGAATCATATATCTGTGATATATTTTTATTTTTTATAGAAATTAGAATGTAATCCTTGTGGTGAAATGCCTAAGACGTCTAACTTTTGAGCAGAAGATTGCATGTTGGATTCCAGTAGATAACTTGTAGAAATTATTTATATTTTTGTAAATTACAATAATTGCACCAGACAGACAGAGAAGTAAAAAGATTTTAGTAATATAGATACACTTTTCAGTGGCTTTTGAGGTACAAATAGCGAGCTTTCAGTATTCTACTTAATAGTAATAGTGCTTCTTTCTTTCTTGAGTCTCTTTTTTTTTTTCCATTGATACTTTACAGTGGGTTTTGAGCTATAAATAGTGATTGTTTTTGAGTAACAAATAGTGATATTTCAGTATTCTACCTAATTTAATAGTGATTATTTTTTTTTCTGTTCTTTTTTATCCAATTCCAATTGATACTTTTCAGTGGTTTTGAGTTACAAATAGTGAAAATTATCTACTAATCTAGGCCATCAGATTTTCGATATAGATATTTGAAGAAGAGATGTTCAGATGGACTTTAGTTGATATAGATGATAAATAAAGATCATAGCTTGTATACGAAATTCTTCGCAACAAATTGATTGTGAGTATTATTTAGAGTGAAGATAACCAAATTCTGTTGAATTGAGACTCAAAGACATAAAGTTGTACGTGAGTGAAGACTTTATTTAGAGTTTGTCCTTGAGCTTTATTGATAAATATCGCATAAGAAGGTCTGATCGCAAATTGTTTTCTTGTGAAAGTGAATGGAAGTAGATTATCGCATGGTTCCATAGACATCGTATGCATGAAAACAAAATGTCCTTTGTGAGTTCTATTATAATTTCGGTTTCTATGAGATCATTATCGAATGAACGGCATTTAATTTGAGTTCCATTGCAGTATGCAAACTTGGGATTGATGTTTCGCAACAATATTATTGGAGATCCAATCTTCAATGACAAACGATGTTGAGGAATACCGCTGAGATTCAATGCGTTCAGATACTCGGGCAGATAGATGTTCCTGTGGTGGATTATCAGAAGTGTCGATTTTATTCGCACTCGTATGCTCGGTAGTCTCTCCTTGTATTCTTAGACTTATCATTCGATTGATGTTATCGACACTCTCGTTCCTCTTGATTGATGAGCCGCATATTTATCGTGAGTTTTTTTACTTTGATGTGATTCTAGCTTTATGAGTTACAAATAGTGATTTTTCAGTAATCTACCTAATAGAAATAGTGCTTCTTTCTTTCTTGACTCTCTTTTCTTTTCCAATTGATACTTTTGAGAGGTTCTTGAGTTGTAGTTCCCATGGCGTAATGGATAAAATGTCTGACTTCGGATCAGAAGGTTGCAGGTTCGATTCCTGTCGCGGATGTTTCATTTAAAAAAATTCTTTCTATTTTTCATTCTCACAGATAACTGCGCCGAACAGAGACACAGACAGACAGAGAAATAAAAGACTTTAGTAATGTAGATTGTTACTTTTCAGTCAAAGTCAGTTCAGTTTTAACAGATAAGTAAAAAAAGCAATTTGACGAGAGTTGTAGTTCCCATGGCGTAATGGATAAGATGTCTGACTTCGGATCACAAGATTGCAGGTTCGATTCCTGTCGCGGATGTTTCATTGAAAAAAATTCTTTTTATTTTTCATTCTCACAGAAAACTGCGCCGGAGAGAGACAGACAGACAGAGAAATAAAAGATTTTAGTAATGTAGATTACACAAGCTATATAATCTCTAATATTATCTGCTTTTATTTGATCTGCTTTTCGAATTCAATTTCTCTCTCACTGTTGCTGGGATGTTTCACTGTAGCAATAAACTAAATTAAAAGGTGATAAATTGAAAGTGGATGCGGATAATTGGGAATTTATCTGAGATCAATATATAGGGGATTAGATTAGTATTTTTTATTTCAGTTCAAATAATGCAGGAAACAGATTATGAAGATTCGCAGCCAAAGTATTGTCTTAGATACACTATTTTAAATATAATAATAAAGAAAAGAAAATCGCGGAATTTTACCAAAGTACTTCTTTTTGATCTTCAAACGTTCAAATTACTTAGTCCAAGATTTCGAATTTATTACATACAAAGTTCAGGAAACATTGCTTTTGTACTACCAAATATATCTGCAACAATCACAATTATCATATTATAAATAAATTAAAGTACATACATTTACATATTCTCTAAAATTCATTATTTGTCCCCTTTAAAACAAAAGATCTGAGTATACAAAGCATTTATTGATTCTGTACTTATTCAGATGAATCCAACGATCAATACCGTAATTAAATAGAAATGAAAAATATTGTACAAAAATAAATAAATTTTTAAACTTTATTTTTACTAAATACAACCACCTAAAAGATTTACAGTAAATAACACTAAGAATCAATCATAAAATACTATTTTCATATGAAAAAATGATGTATAGCCTACTGTTATTAAAAGAAAAAACATTTCCATATACTCCAGCAAATTAATAATTTAGAAACCACTACATATATAAGAAAAAAAACTTAATGATTTATACCAGCGTTTCCCAACCGGTGGGTCTCGGAAGAGTCGATGGGTCGCGACTTGATCCTAAAACTATCAGAAACCATCGAATGAACCATCAGAAAGGATCAGAAAAATCGAAAATCGATCATATATAAGGAAGGGATACGATACAAATACGGTTTTATTCTATATTCTTCTATTCCTATGTATGTGGAGGTATTCCGATAAGGAAAGCTTAGTCGCCAGCTGAAAAACGATAAGGAGAGGTGGGTCGCCAGCTGAAAAAGGTTAGGAACCACTGATTTATACTATTTTGAAAACTCAAAATAGATTGAATTTTATTTTGATGAATAAATAATAAAATATTTAAAGGGTCATAGTCGAAGGGCAAACTGCACATATATACCTTCCGTGGGATTTTAGTTAAGGTAAGGTGCGACCATGTGGAATCTCTTTATTGTATGCTAGGTAATGGTGTAGTACCGGGTGTTTACCTTCAAATTGCATGGTTTGGTTTTTATGACGTCATAAATCCAAGATGGCCGCCATTCTCATTACATCAAGAATAACTCCTTGCGGAGTGCTCATACGCAAAATGTGCAAAGAGCATTTTCTGTTGTGCATTAGCGGAAGAACAAATTTAGTCCTTATCAATTTTTTTATATCTTCTATCGTTTGTGAGTTATGTTTCATGAAATATGTCACCATCGGCTTAGAACTTATTACCAACAGTTCCTTATTAAGGGATAAAAAAAATAATGATTGTGCTGTTTTTCACTCACAATAACTTTAATAATAAAATGATATAGAATCACTAGTTTAGTTATATACAGTTCGGTCCACAAAAATATCCCCAGTAAGCATTTGACTCAATTTTAGCTTATGTTAAGATCATTAATCAATTATTGTCCTTTCTTGCTTCACCACTTTGATGCAAACTGCTGTAGATTAACACATTTATGAACTTTTGAAGTGGTTTACAGATCATGGGAAAGAGAAAAGACATTTCTCCAAGGAAGCAAGCGATGACTTTGGGAATCAAAGCTGAAAGAATCTCGATTACGAAAGTTGCTAGGAAATTATCAATTGACCACAAAACTATGGGAAATATATTAAGAAACAAACTGAAACTGGATAGTGAAGTTTGAGGTACAAATGTGGTCGGAAGAAACTCTCCAGTCCCAGGTTGTGCAGGCAATGAAAATGATGGCAAAGCAAGACAGAAAACTGAGTTCAAGGCAGATTGCTTTTAAGATTGAGCAGCAGTTTGAGACCTCAATTTCCCATCAAACAGTGCTAAGATGCCTTTCTGATCCCTGTAAAGAAAGCTCTCCTAACAAAAAAAGCATTTTGAAGAAAGAAAAAGGTTTCTCGATCTATATCAACACTGGACATCCGAGGACTAAAAGAGTGATTTTCTCGGATGAAAAGATATTTAATGTGTAAAAAACTAAGTAAATATTGTTGTACCAGTAGAGCAGAGTTAATTGAGAAAATTATTCAGATCTGATACAATGAAATCGAACCTGTACATGTGAAAAACTTGTTGAGTCAATGACATATCGAGTTCAAGTCCTTAAAAAGACACGAGCTGGACACACAAAAATATTAAGGCAAGTTGATTTTGATGTAATACGTTCAATAACCCCATGAAATATCGCCTCTTTGTTGTTGTTTTGACATCATTAAGTAAAATTGTAGGTGGGGATATTTTTTTGGACCGAACTGTATAATGGTATGAAATACAACACGTTATGCAATGTACAATGATATAGAACAAATAATAAATTTGTAGTAGGCCCTAGTAGTAGTATAAGTTCTTAAAATGGATTATATAAAAAAAAAAAACATTATTGAATGAGATTACATTATTCTCTTTAAAGCAAGTTATCATCACCATCTAAATCCTCCCATGAATCTAAATGGTTTGTATGGTCATCATAGTTGTCACATATTTCTTCGTCTCCTCTACACATGCACACACATAGTTCAGTGCACTTTAGATTGTGAGAATGACATTTACATGGGGCACACTTTCTTTTAACACAAGAGCAAAACAAAAGTGAGCCAGAATGTTTAATATATAATAGACATTTTGTACAAATGGAAGCAGCATTTAAAGTTGCTACTTGCGTATTCCTAAAAGAAAAATCTTTTTTTAATCTTAAAAAAGTAATTTTAATCAAAATAAACTAAATTTCATACAGTAAATAATAATTACATAATAGATGAAATGACAGGAAACTATAGAGTAATATGAGAAGGTTTGACAATGTAATCAAAATTACTCAGCATGGAGAAAATGAAATTTATTTAGAAACTGCTTATATATACGGCGGGGGGGGGGGGGTTAAATCAAACCCGACCATCCTAAAATGAAAAATAAAAAGTACAGCTCCTCCTGAAACAGTACCATCTATTTCAATAATGGAAGCATACAAGCAATGCACGTGCGCCTTCAGTAAAACATTTCAGAACGATAAATATTCCAAATTCATCTTTGGACACATTGAATTTCAATGTGTCCAAACTGAAGGTTTGTGGGAAGACACGTTTCTGAACCTTCCGATCTCAGCGCTCATCATTGAAGGTGCACGTTTTCTTTAATGATCTAGGTGTTGTGGATATTTCTTTTTTGCCTAGGGTGCAAAATATCAATTCTCTTTCTTACAACGAAAAACTTAAAATTCTTAAAGGTCGGGTACAAGGAAACGTCGTGGAAAGCTCTTCAAAGGGATATTCCTGGTGCAGGATAATGCCAGGCCTCAAAACGCCGAGTCGTTATAAATGCTATCCATTGGGAGAGCTTTGAAAATCCACCTACAGTCCCGACCTCTCCCCATGTGACTTTCTTCTCTTTTCCCCATTAAATTCTTAAAAGGTGGATACTTCAATTCGGCATCTCAGATCAAAGAGACTGTTAAACATTGAGCGAAGCAACAGCATAAAGACTTTTACAAGAAAGAAAATCACTCAGCTTGTGAAACACTGGATCCTTTGTACAGAACACGATGGAGATTATTTTTAATAAAGCATTCTCATTTTAGAATTACATGGAATGGGTTGTTCTGATCATACTTTGTGTATTGTTTTAGCATCACTTAATAAAAGATAAATAAAGTTTTTTAATCAGATTTTTACCCGGAGTAGATAACTCTCTCATCTAAGCTTTTGCATATTTTGCATGACTTATTCCACCTTCACATCTGAGTTACATAAACTATTTGTATGCAAAGAATCTTGCTATTTTTCTCATGACGAATTTGCTATTTTTCTAATAACTTTTCCTCCGCTGGTAAGCCTTTAGCACCCCGGAGAACATTTCGGACAGGGAGGCGAACACTTTGGGCAACGGGGAGGAGGCGGTGGTGGACAGGACGGTGGAGGGCAACAAGGTGGCGGTGGTGGTGGACACGGAGGCATCGAGCAGGGACAAGGCGGTGGACTGTAGTACCGTTTCGTGCAGCGGTCCTGCTTGAAGCAACCATTCCGGATTCCTTGCTTCAGGGCCTCCTTAATGACGCATCGGAGCTCACTGTATCCAATTCGCAAATAGTTATTTTCACGGATAAAGTCATAAATCTCACTTGAAGTCCCACCTTATCCACAATTTAACTTTTGCACTGCTTCTGTAACCATCTCCAGTCGACATTTTTCAATGATAAAATCCTGAAGTGAATTAAAAGATCTGTAAAATACAAAGAAAAACGTTAATCAGGGAATCGAAACTACTGAGTGGCATAAAATATTATTTCTTCATCCAAAATAACCCAAAAGGACTAAACTAATAAAAAATATAAAAACTGTAACATCAACTACGAAGTCTAAGTATCCAAATCTTCTAGAATTACGAAAAACAAAACTTTATCTTAAACTAAAATTTTGGTAGGATTAGACTAACAGATAGAATTTCCAATTAAATGGAAGTGGTAATCCAGCGTGGGGCACATAAAACGGGCCCCAACAGGTTTAAGGTATTTATTATATGTTCACTATAGATAATATTCAACGCTAATGATCATGCGAATGTGATATCCGTTCCGGAAATTATTCGCCACAGTCGCGCAAGCGCTGTGCTGTTCAGTGTTCTTCGGCCTGCATTTGAGTCAAGGTGTATTCAAATCCACAAGGTGGGCGGAGAAATGCACCGAGACTAATGGCGGCCATTTTCAACATCAACCCTGAACATGACAATAAAAATATACTAGCAATAATATACAGATAATATGACAAGGAGCGACAGCGTTAAATAGTGTCCATTTTCAGAACCAAAATATACCTGGAAACCTTTTGAGGCGGTTTTATGTTCGCCATCCTACAAAAGTTCTCACTTGATGTTGCTCTTTAATGCTGTGATCTAAATTGTGAAGAGGAAGCTTTTAATAGTATCTTTAATTAAAACCTGCCATATATTTTTGATGGAAATTTACTTAACATAAGCCTCATATACAAATATCATCATATTCTCAACTAATTTCAGTTTTATTTCACTATACACAGAAGCTCGGTTATAACGCGATCATTCGGATCCAAGATCTCGAAGATCGCGATATAACCGCGATATAACCAAACTTTTATTACTTCACGACGTGAATCGCACCCTATTATCGCCCACACGATTCCAAATTGATTTAAAATGGTGATTTCGCTATTACCTACATCATTCAGAGCTATGTGAGAGAATTTTATATTTATAAATACATCATTATCTTTTCAACACTTTGATGGGTTATATTAGCCATAATCGATTTGGAAACGAAAGAAACAGCCGCGTTATAACCGAGCTTCTGTGTATTTATAATAAATCATAATTTATTTTCTTTTCCTCCACTCCATCTTTATTCTACGAAAGGATGATGATATATTATTTCAGGATATGATATTTCGCAATATATTGTCAGTGAACACAATCACATGACTTCTTAAACTGAACTTCATTCAACTGTGATTACCTATTCGTAATCTGAAAACGCTTTGAAACCTAACTTCAATTCTGGTGTAAAAATATTTATGTAGGTATTGTTTGAATATGTTATAAGTTGCTAAAAATGCATTTAATTAAACAATATTTTTTTTCTGAAACCTGTTGCAATGCCTAAAAGAAAAAATATGGTTTCAAGATGTGAATGAATCAAATATAAAAATTTCGTTTCCTTTAATACCTAAGTGCCTTTCTTACTTGGAAATTTAAGAACATTCAAGAATAATAATGAGATTCTGAATTCTAACACTACTTCGTGAGTGTTAGTTCCCTGAAGCATCATTAGAATGGAGAAACATAATGCTTTCATGCAGAAAAATATAAATGTATGTCTAATATTGCAATAATTTTTCCAATTATTACAGAAGAGATAATACGAGTACAATACAAACATTTTCATTAAAAAGATAATAAGGATATAACTTACCAGATTTAATTAAAAATGGATTTCTGTATCCATAGGAATAATAATAGTTTTCTTCGAGATTGAGGGGACTCCAGGTTTATATATGATGTTATTATCAATAGTAATTAAAATTTTTTATGATACGTTAAAAGGGTCCGGATCCCTTTTATGGCTGTATTTGAAATATTTAACATTTTAAAATCTATTATATATCCGAATCTAGTAAACTTCAAAATATTTAATTTATATAAAAGTTACTGGAATTGTTTTCTAATAGACAGTGGAATCAGACTCTGTAATAAGAGAAATGTAAAATTTATGCTTACCTTAACTGCTTGTAAATTTTGACTTAATTTCCCAATTGATTTTACAAGAGAATAGACTAATACTTAATCCTGCATTTTTATTATTTATTTATCGAATTTTAAAAGCCCGAAGGACTAAACACTTGAAGATTTGGCTGAACGAATCTACAGAGATTCACGCGAACCGGAAGCGAAGTAGAATCCATTATTACAAAGGCATTGTAAGGAATGCGAGAAAAGTCTTTATTGTTTAAAAATCTGCCTGTTTTTTTTCTTGCATTATAGGAAAACGAGCATTCATTTACCATTGGTAATTGTTGAAGAATGCGAAGAAACACAACGATAATGGCAATTCAGGTTTCTGCAAACCTTTGTTGCTTTTATATATTTCTTTTTTTTTTGAATGCACTTAAAACTCTAAAAATTGGCCGAGCTGGCATGGTCGAGCGGTCTCGGCGGCGGCCAAGCCGTGTCAACCAGTGCGCCAGTTCCTGGGTTCGAATCCCGGCGTGGGGCTTGGATGTTTCTTCCTTCTTCCGTGCTTGTTTCTCTTCCTAGGAGGCAGAAGTCTGACTGTCACCTTCGGGGGCCTCCCGGATAATAATCTGATCGACAGTAAAGCAATAATTTCCCCATCATAGAGTGTTCTATGACCTGTGATCCGAAAATGGATCCGGGGATACGACAACAACAACAACAACTCTAAAAATTTAAATATGAACTTGTGAACCACGTAGGATTTATATTTTCTTGGTTTTTAATTTTTAAAATAGTCTATAACTAATTAAATTAAAATTCAAAACTGTCATTTTTTTGAGCGTTTTCCAAGTATTATTCGATATTTTCAATTTAAACTTGAAAACTTGAAATGATAAAAAATTTGTAAAATAATGATTTGTATTTAAAATATTTCTTATTAGTGCAAAAGTTAATTTTTAAAAATAAAAACTGTGTTTTTTAAAATTGTTCAGATTAAATTTTTTTTTTTCGTGCTATCAAATAATCATAATAAAAACATTTTCATTAAAGACTTTCTAAAAATCATGCAAATTCATTTGATGCTGTTCGTTACAGCATTAAAAATAAATATTTATTAAAAATAAATTGGTTATGAAGCTTTGTTTTATAGAAATAGATTTTAATAGAATTAATAAAAATCTATCTCTTTAAAACAATGCTTCAAAACAAATAATGTATCTCACTACGTGGCCTTTGGGTTTGCGGGAGACAAGGCTTCCGGCTTTGCGTATAAGTTGAGATCGAGTGGTCAGGCTGATGCTCGCCCACCTTGAATCTCCAGAAAAGAAAGTCGCTTCCCATTTTACATAGGATAGAGTGAGCCATAGGACTCAGCTGGAGAAGAAAGAACGATGGGAAACTCGACATCGATTACTTTGGATCAAACCCAACTCCTTCTGCATGCACTGCTTTACCCTTTGAGGTACGAAGTCAATTTATTAATTTTATAATTTAGTAAATTATTAAAGTGATTTGCTTTAGAACTAAAAAAAACACAAAACAATAAATTCAGTAAAAATAACAATTCATCGAAGAATTTACTTTCAGAAATTAAGACCGGCCGGCTTTAATAAGATCGGGCGAAAAACAGCGACAGAGCTATCACATTGTGCACTTTACGAAATGATAGCATTCATACTCAGATATACTGCGTATGCCCGGACATACTGCGCTTTCAAGTGAATTGCTGTCAAGAAGCGAAACCTTGGTTTTCACAAGTTCAATCCCAGACTGGGGTTGAATTCTCCTCCAGAATGGTCCTAGGGTCTAACAAGTACCCTGAAGAATGGGTACCAGGTTTTTATTTCTTGGGGTTAAAGGTAGGCGGGCGTAGAGCTGACCATCAATTTCTAAGTTGGTTCCATGAATCGCCGGAAGCCTTACCTCCAGCGATCCCAAATGTAGAGGAATGCTTTAACTTTAACTATAATTCTTATAATGGATGAATTCTTGCAGTTCGCGTAAAACTGATCTGACGTACGATACCCTCAGTATTAAAAATCTTAATTTACGGTTTTTAGTTGATGGCCGAAAAGCTTGGTGATTTTATTGATTCATATCAACTTATATAATTGACCAATTTCGTCTGTCTGTCTGTCTGTCCGTCCGTCTGTCTGTCAATATGTAACTCAATATAATTAAGCTATTAGGATAGATCCAAGCGTTCTCAATGGCACCATTGAATCAAGGGTACTCAAATTGGATGAAATATTAGTTCATTTTGTCATTCCATGTTGTTTCCATGAAATTTTACCTGAAATTCTAACAAAACATACGTTCAAAACCAAATAATTTTTTTACCACTGTACCGATTTTAATGAAATTTGGCATACTTACTCAGTTTTTTACGCTGATTTAACTCAAAACCATTTTTGCCGTAGAAGCTTCGTTCATAGTTAGCGCAGTATTTAGATTTTACAAGAGTGAGTTTTAAATGGCTTTCGGCGTTATGAGTCAAAAATAATAATTATTCTTTAGATAAATTAAACTTTAGATATGGTTGGTATTTCGTTTTTCTTTTTGGGTGGAAAATGATCCTTTAGATTAAACTCTCAGAACCTATATTACAGGTGTACAGGTAAGAAGTACACCTAAATAGGTCTGATAATTATTAAAAAAAAAAAATTCAAATCAAATCATCAATCGAATCAAATAAATATATATATACTAGCTATACCCGGCATGCGTTGCAATGCCACTCAAAGAAAGAAAGGGCTCGTAAGAAGGGGCCGTAAATATAAGGTCCCGTTGTCGATCGGGGGTGGGACACTTAGGCCCTTGTTTCGCCATCCCCACCCAAGTGTGGTGGACCGTCCTTTTCAATAGGAGAGCGAATTTTTCCCTTTTTCCAATTGACTTAGGGGGCCCGAGAAGGGGCCCTAAATATAAGGTCCCGGTGACGGTCGGGTGTGGGACACTTATG